>VZTO01016013.1:1858-12870 GCA_013400615.1 Syrrhaptes paradoxus | reverse complement strand
TAACTGGGTTTTTCTGTGTGTTTTTTTTTAATTCAAAATATCTGAAATAATTTGAAAGCTGTACTGCAGCTAAGCAGAGTGATATTTGTATGCCATAAAACACATACTGAAGTATGGCAGGAGAGAATCTCTTGATTATATGGCAGGTCAAAAAGTTCTGGGATAGTGTTGGAAATTGTCTGAGCAAGCACAGCACTGGAAATTATCTAAGAAACCACATATACCTTGAAACATGGAGACACACCCTCCATGAGATGTTTTGTGCCCATAATATTAAAGATCTTTCATATCCCCAATAGAAGATCTTTTAATTTTATTTATCTGTTTAATACTTTCAGTCTTATTTTCACATTTTATGACATCAGCAAAATATCTTGAATTAATTGTTGGCTGAGGTGTGCATTTCAGTCATCTCTCATTGAAGCTGATACATTTTCCAGTTTATTATTTTTACAGTTTGAATATATCTTTTTTTGCCTTAGACAAGAATATTGAAAAACAAAGATTTCTTCTCTTTCTTTTTCTTGAGAACTATTTTAAGATATTTGCACATTGAAATGAGGACAGTAAAAATTCAAAAAATAATTTTGCTCAGGTTTTCAGTTTCACTCAAAGTTGCTCAGCTTTCTAAAAGAGAATGGAGAAGATATTTAGCTAACAAATTTTGTCCCAGAAGGCAAATTACACAGAAGATGATTATTGCACCAGCATCTTGACTACAATTTTGATAAAGTGCTTAGCACAGCCCATCTCTATGCTGAGTATACTAAAAAGAAGAGGGGAACCCCTAGGCACTGCAGAAAATACTGAAGGACACCTGATACCATTCATTGTCATTTGTCTTCTTTAGTGTTGAAACTTTGTAAAACCTGGCAAAACACAAAAAAAAAGAAAAGCCAGATAGGAAACTGATAATTGTCAAGGTCAAAAAGAGTGTTATTCTTCTTTAAAGCTGTCAGCAAAAATAGCATTCCCAAGTTCACTTCTTTTTCCTTGGCTTTTTTTTTTTTTAGCTTTACATTTTGACATTTTAAAAGCCCATGTCCAGCTTTTCAAGTGAGTTCTTTCCCCACTGGAATTAGAGCTTTAGCTATCAGTGCTGAAGGACAATTATGTGTAGCGATGGTCAGCTGTATCAGTTTACTCAAGTTCTGAGTGTCTGTTTTCCTGGGTTTCAAAAAGTAGGTCGTTGATATATGCTTCTTTCTTTTTTCCTGATGAAAGTACACTAGAACTTGAGTCTTAGTGTGTGCCAAGAAAACACTTGACACATGCTGAAAAATGTCAGAAGGATCACACGGTCTGCAATGAACTCTTTTGTAGCATGCCTGACATCTCCCATCTTAATTCCAGCAATCATTCCTGCAAACCATAAAAGAATGCATTGAGAAAAAAAATATTTTCAGAGATATTGGCATCTTACCAAGCAGCATGTTTTGAGTAGAAGTAGTACATGGATGTATATATACACATAGATTTTTCATGATTGCTGTAGCAAGTAGCTGAAATATCTGTGACTCATAGTCGTGGCTAAACACTGATTTTTACAGTGACTCCTGCACTTGTGGTATATTTTTTTCTCCTTTTGACACTTGCCCTTGTTTAGCTGGTGGCAAAACATATTGGCTTTGACATTTTTGTAATTCTAAAGGAAACATGCTTCCTCTTCTCTTTCTTTCTTTGTCTTTCTACCTTAGATACAAACAGAAATGCTAAGAAAGTACTTCCTTTTGGGCAGTCACAGCCAGTCATTTACTGGTCTGTAATCTAGAGATTCAAACCAATTCTTTAAATCTTGAAAATGTATTCTGCATTAAAGAAACACTTAAGAGTAGGATGGTCCCTCTAGCAAGTATAATAACATGTATTTTATAGACCTGTAACCAATTGCTGGGAAACAAGAGGCTGCTCCTTTAGTGCCCTGTGGCAACTCTGTTCTGTGACAGCTTGTGTCTAGTGTTTATGTGGACAAAGCACCACAGCAGTATAGCCGCGCTGTCAAGCCAATCTGTGCTTGACCCTGTTTGCACCCACCCCTGTATTTGTGCTCTAACTTGCTACTTTTATTCTTTCCAATTATTTTGTACCAATTTAACTAGATTTGAAAGGACAAAATATCTCATCTAGACCTACCATATATTTTATGCTACATACTATTGTATACTCCAGTGTTTCAGAGACACTCATTCAAATTCCACCAGTGAGAAGAGGAAATTAGGCATAATTTCTTGTATCTGAATGACAGTTTTGCTTTTATTACCTTATTAGGAGATAGTGATGGCACCACAGCTGGCAGCTGCTTCTTGCACATGGTGTGGTTTAGCAGGCTTGTTCTGGGAACATCTACTAGAGCAAGTCCATGGATGAGACAAGAAGATAAATATTTAGTCTAGTTCCTTAGGGACCTTTAGCATAAGGTAGTCTATGAAGTTCTTAAGCACTGCCAAGTGTTCTGGGCATGTCAAGAAATGCATATTTGGGTGCCTGGAAAATTTTAATGTTGAGGACTTAAGTCCCATAAGTATGCAATGAATAGCAACCAATTGCATATTCTGATCACCTCAAATTTGAACTGTTTCACAGTTAGATACCTGTGATATATGATAAATCCACCCGTCATATGCTCTGAGTGTCAGCTCCTTGCTCATAAACTAGGTATAATAACAACATTTTATTTATGCAATATTCAGATAACATACTTGTGGAAGTAGGGAAAAAGCAATTATACAAGTAAATTAAAGTCTCTAATAGAAAGCCAGAGTAATAAAGGATGTAGAACATTGCAGTTTAAATCATAAGAATTATGATGTTCAAACTTTATTTTACTATTTTTTCCAAGCTTTTTGCAAGCACTCTGACCACATCTATATCACAAAATTTTTCTGATATAATATGTGTGATTTTTCTTTTTTAAAAATTTACAATTTTTACTGACTAAATAAAGAGAAAAAATATTTTTTTTTTCTGGTACAGTTTATTCCACTAGGCTAGCTGAGATAAGCTATGCAGATAAATTCAACTGTTGCTACCTGAAGAAAGGTATTTAAACTAATTTATCTGGTAAATGTTTTTCTTAGTTGTCTAGTACTAAGTCTTTTCCACCTGATTAAGGTCCAAGAGCCAAAGTGTGTTCTGTTTATTTTCAGGAGTTGGCATAGTACTGATTTGTTCATAACTGTAACATCCCAGAGCTATCTTGTGTCTATGTGGCCCTTGGTAATTTTTGCCATTGCTTTTGTTTGTCCCATTTGTTTAACTCTAATCATAATTTTTCCTCCAGGAATTCTCACTTTTCCAATGGATAGTCAGCACTAAGGTTTTACTTTGCCTATGCTCTGGAAAGTGGTGAAACCTTTACCGTATGCAAGCAGACTAAACATTTGGATACAGTACATTGGTTAGCTGCTTGGTAACCTTGATTTCTGGAGCAATTTGAAGTTTTGCAACACTACAAAGAGCAGAAAAAAAACCCCAACAATTTAGATAGATATATAGATTAGATAGATAGACAGATAGATGTAGACATGACTTTGGAAACTAAGTAACAAGTCACTAACAACAACAACAACAAAGAACAGTTGTAATGAGAGTGCACTTTATGAACATCCAGATCAAAATACTGTGAAGCGACACTGTATAACTCAAAGATATTTTTTCCATTCTTGAACTGTCTTTACATCTTTTTCTTCAGCAAGTATAAATCCAATATTCCTCCATTCTATCTTCACGACTTCTTACCTCAGGGGAAAAAGGAAAGATTAAGAATTTAACTTACCTAACTGTACATTTGTGCTTTTATGCATGTATGTGTGAGACAAAGAAAATTTTGTTTGTTTGTTTTATTGCCCCACTGTCAGTAATGCAAAATAAAAATAAGTTTTCTGGTATCGAAACATACTGTTCTCTAGGGATCAGAAAATGAAGTACATTTCATAGTACTGTTCAAAACAGCAAAGGAAAAGAGCTTTCTTTACTCCATCTTATTTCTTCAATTTAATTCATTTTATGAAAGAAATAATGAGGAAGTTCAAAATTTGAAATTTCAGAATTTACAGCTGCTGAATATTTTTTCTTGATTTACACTATATTTATTCTTTGAGAACACAAAGTACTATACTCCTACAAATCAAAGTAACAACATTAGACCTCAACTTTGTATCCGGGCAAGCAGTCATAAAGTGCTCAAGGTGATGACAAATTACCTGTGTTTCCTGTTACACATTCCCTTTGAAATTGACCTTACTTTTTTTTCCCACCTAAGGCAGATGTAGTGTTACGTGCTCATTGTTTCTTTATTTTGGAGTACATGGTTAAAATTATCATAAAACAGAGTGGACTGTATGACATACTATTACCCGCATTTTGTGGCATGACCGTCTTCTCTAAGAAAGGACATTTTCCAAACACAGGTTAGGAAAGCCCTTGTCTACGGTAGTATATCTGGTTTTTTACTCTGTTGGACTCAGAGGAGCAAGAGTTAAAGTATCTGTGTAGAAAATGGATGATTTGTTGCTATAAAGTCCTTGGGTCAGGTTCCTCATTGAGGGAAGCTGCAGCAACTTGTCTCATATACAGTAATGACTTTGGAGCAACTATTTTATTGCCTAGAAGAGTGAACAATGAGACCTCTGGGAGGCAACTCAACTTGGCCTCAGCTCACTAATAGAGCTAAGAACAGCTTAACTTAGTGTAATCATAATTTGCATTATTTTTCTTCTGCAATTTCTGTTATATTAAATTCTCTTATGAAAATGCTAGTAAAAAAATCAGTGGAAGGTGCAAGAAGGGAGATAGAGGGCACATGTAATTTCCTTCGAGTTTTAGAAACAATTTTATATAAAAAAACCCACAGTTTGTCTTAGTTGTAACTATAGCTGTGAAAATTCTAGATCTTAAACAGATATGAGATTTTAAAAGAAATCTAGAGTGACTAAAAGACCTGTATCCCATGTGACAGTTTTAATTAATATTAGTCTTTTTTCCACATTGCCTCTTCCTTCAATACATACAATTTGTGGTTTCACTGCTAGGTTGTTCTAATCCATAGCTCTGATTTGTTTTGTCACCAGTATGAAAAAAATCTGGTTACTTCAGCAGCATTAGAAACAAGATGCCATAATACGATAAACCTCTACCATCTTTAAGGTGTTAAGAATAGTGCCAAACATTGCAGGGAGATAAATATTATATAGGGATAGGTGCAATGTCAAAGAGAAAGTTTTGCTAATCATAAACAGGGAGTGAATTGCCTCTCTTATTAATTGGATGTGTTTCTAGTGTTGTAAATTAATATAAATGGGTAAGTAAGCAGCTGTGAGGAGGTCCCAAATTAGTATGAAAGACATCAACTATTTATGCAACTATATTTTTCTATTAAGCTAACAACCAGCTAGACCGTGTGGCCACATTTTAGATTAATTTATAGAGGTGTAAATCTCAGATAACACTGTTGTAAATCTAGAGTAATTCCAGCGAGCACAATGAAGTTACTCACAGCTTGCATTAGTGTAATTGGAATTGGAATACGTTCTATATTGTAATAAGGCACCAAGTACTAGGCAAAATTAACTTTGCTGGGGAAAAGCCTCTTAAGTTTTCCACTGAAATTTTCTTCAGAGGCCAAATAAGAGTAGAGCTGTCTGCCTAATCCCAGGATGGACTAAGTAAATTTATACTGCGTCCTTTTCACAGAGCTGTTCATTGTTAATGGTAAATTCACTTGTGTGTGCTTCTAGGAGACTGCTTAATTCATAGACCATTTAAAACAGAACCACTGCTGATAGCTGTAATTAGTTTCATAGCAACTCTTCCTCCTGCTGCTGCAAGAGTGAGTCTGCTAGCCCAACTTCTACAACAGGCATGTACCAATTAGTACAGCCCAAACCAAGTCCGATCAAGTTGTAATGAAAGAATAATAGTTGAGGAACTGAGCTTAATTTTTTAGTTGATCTTGGAGGTATTCCACTTACAATTTGTTTGCAAAGGTCAGCTTCAGAAAAATAGTTGTACTTTGTTTTGTTCCATCTAAATCTAAAGTAAATACACTAAGTTTTGTAACACTAGGGTTCTGGGAAAGCACTAAGTGTCAGAATAATGTTCAAGAAGTCCCTTTACAGAAAATTAATTTGGAAATTTTTATCAAATTCACTGTCCTGCTTCATTCTTTCTAATCTTCAAAAGATTTATTCTTAAACAGAAGAAAAATATGAGGAACCTTGGTAGCTAGGTGTATACAAGATTAACCAATGTCAGGTTTTTTTTCCTCTTTCTGCATGCCTTCGGCAGTTGTGAACAGATAAAGTGAAGCGTTTGTATTTATTCTTCAAGCAGAAAGTATCTTTTTCTTCAGGAACAGGAAACATTTTATTTTGCTGATCTTTTGAGTTGCTTTCTATTCACTCACTAAATTCTACATGACTTTTGCAAGTATTTGACATATCTTTTTGCACCTATCTATAGTTTAGTGTTCAGATACACTTAACATTTCCTCTACCTTTTGCAAGCTCAATTTTCAATATTTTCACCAAGTGACAACAAGGAAAAGAAATTTATAAACCACAAAAAGTAGACTAAAGCTTTCAGGCTACATTTCTGACTTCATCTGCAAGATCTTTTCACACCACTTTTAATATGAAAACCAGCCCATAAAATCTTTGCATATGAGCTTCAGCTATGCCTAAAGCGCCTGGTGAACCCATCCTTCTAAAGTAAGCTTCTGCATTTTGTATAGTCAGAATTCTTATATCTTATCCATACTGCCTGTGAGAGACAGGTGCTTTGAAGGTTTTCAGAAGGATCTCATGCACTCATAAGCTGTCTAGTTCAGGCATTGTGATGGGTTTGCTCTTGGCTGGGGACCAAACCACACACCCACTCAAGAAATTCCCCCCCACCACCTGTGGATAGGGGGAGAATTAAGGGGGTAAAGGGAAAAAAGCACTTGTGGGTTGAGATAAGAACAATTTAATAACTAAACTACAATAATTTTGAAAGTAATACTATATACAAATATACAAATGAGTGATACACAGTGATACTGCCCCCCCACCTGATGACCAAGACTCAGCCTGTTCCTGGCTGATGATCCCAGAGCAGGGAGAGTCCCGAAACCACACTCATGGAACGGAGATAGGAGTCCGAGTGTCCCAGACCGAGAGCTGACCAGGGGGGTGGGGGGGAAGGCCTTGTGAGAGCGACCACGTGGAGCGAGATGACCCGGAGCAAAAGAGATCTGGAATCAAAAGGGGTGATCTTCCAGAGGGTCCTCACCTATATACTGGGCATGACGTGTATGTTATAGAATAGATTATTGGCCACTTTGCGTCTCAATCCTGAGCCTAGGATCAAATCCTGGGCTAGCAACCGGGGCTGTGCTCCCTCCCAGCTTCTCCGCTCTGCAGACCTTGGCAGCTGCGTAAACATCACTTTTTATCAGCTTTCTTCTGAGCACAAATCCAAAACACAGCCTCTTTCTAGCTATTATGAAGAAAGTTAACTCTGTCACAGCTTAACCCAGGACAGGCATCCAAGTCAGATGACTGACATCTCTCTGTGGTCTTTAACAGTTAATGATCATTAAGGCTACACAATCAAACCAAGTGTATTCTGAAGTAACTGCCCCAGAATCACATGTAGGATGGGCACTTTGTCCTCAGAAAGGCTGTTTTGCTCTGCACATATGCTCCTAGAAAATTGCATTATTTGCTACCATAAACATAATGCAGTTATCTCCTCCACCAATTTCACATGCATCTATGAAGTGTAGGTCATCCTTGGTATACATATGAAATTCTTTGGAAACAATTAATACAAATGATGCAATGTATGGAGATGAAACTAAGCGTACCTGAGTCACTGCATATCAAGGTCTGAGAATAAATTATTTGGTGAGCAGACACAGTATGCTTGTAGTAAAATGCAGGCCAGCCCATATCTTTTTGTAATCCCCATGGGACTTCCTTGTCATCAGTAAGTCAAAAGAATGAAGTTAGTGTGATTTCGCTCATTTATGAAATATACATTTTTTGTTTTGTTTTGTAAGATTACTCTTTACTTGATGGACCTCTTACGACTCAGGGGATATGAAACTATATTTTAAAGAACACTACTAAGCAGAGCCATGCCCATTATGTGGGATGTGCACCAAGATACTATTGGTGAAAAGCACTTGAAAAATCCTCTGTGAATGTAGTTAATTACTAAGCTAGCACATTGCTATGCACTCCTTCTTGGTTAAAAAAAGGGTAAGAGTTATTTCAGTGAAAATATTGATTATACAAACCTGCTCCCTCTTCTTCCTTGGCTGGGGACCACAAAAAAACCAAACCAAACAAACAAAAAAAACCACAAAACACCCAACCCACTTTCATGTACTAAAAACTGGAATCCTAAAACTGTCATTCCAAAAAGGTGGTATACTTCCTGAATGCCAGACAGCTGACATTGGGGTCACTCTCTTTAATCATGTAAGGAGCGGGGAGTGGCTCCCACCTGGAGAGAGACAGGAAATAACATTCATGTCATCCCAGATTGTTTAAGCTTGTTGCTGATACAGCAATGCTATTGATAAGCAGCAGCTGTGAAGGGGGTTCTCTTTATTCCTGTATCTCCACTTGCAAAGAATTCCTCAAAGACAGTGCTGTGATTTTCTGGAACCAAAAATATGATAAAAATGGACTGATCTTACTTAACATATGAAAGAACTGTCCTTTATATAGCAGGCATTTTCTTTTTAGAAAATGTAAATAGCTATGTTTTCTCTCTACAGATGAAAAAGAATAAGTTTTCATGTATAAAGAGTTGCATTTTGAAATGTCTTAACTTCCTAAAAGCACTTCAGGAAAAACGAACAACTACTCTTACACTTCCAAAGCCTACAATACATGTCTCTGTAACCTATACAGAGAAATGCTCTCTTTACAATAAGAAAAAGAGGAAAGAAAGATTTAAAAGTACAACTACATAGAATACATGCTGAAGCTGATGAGTGACAGAACACAACCCATTTTGTAAGCTCAGGTACAGACAGATTCTGTTCAATCAGTGAAATGAAGTGCTTGCTAAAGTGATGAGAATGGTAGAAAAGTCTGAAGAGAGGAGACTGAAATAGAAAGAAGAAAAATACACTGAAATCTCCAAGACAAAGATCAAATGTAATAGATGGCAAAGCAGGCACTATCATGGCTTACTGCCAAAGGAATTGCTTTGGTTTTGGTCTGTTGAATTTCCTCCTTTATTTTGTATTTTCCTTTCAAAGGTGGAAAATGAGGGGAAAAATTATTTTGTAAACTCAGGATAGTTTGACGGATTCTGTATCTCTTGTTAATGAACTTTGCTTCTGATTAACATTATTCTCTCTCTTGTCCAGCTCTTAGGAATGATAATCATCCAGAAATTTCCTCTAATAGCCCTTTCGCCAAATTCTGAAAGTTTGCAGATATTTTGCTTACACTATTAGATCAGTGTTAAAAGATGTAAGAAGTAAGTACATGCTCAGTGAAGATAGACTCCAAGAATGTCTAGATACTAAAAATGAGATTCCATGCTCACTGTATGTACCAAGAGTAGCTTTTCAAGTCAAATTGGGTGGATTTTCCACCAGCCTGTGCCTTTTAGTGTTCCAGAAATATGAAACACAGGAAAAACATTTTAAGCAATATTTTTTAAATGGTTAAATAAAGTTTCCTCTGCCAACCTGGTTTCATTCTAGTGTTCTTGTTTTTTGTACACAAACTGAAAATGTTAGATCAAAGGTAGCCTGAAAAGCCCTCACAGGATATTTAGACAAGGCTTTCCTGTGAAACCGTGTCATTAAGAACGTGAGAAGAGACTGACCAGAATGCATTGAGGAGAGCTGAAAGGGAACAGCAAGCAAAACCATTAATTTAAATAAAAATAGACTCACAAGATCCCTCCATTAAATAAATAAAATCTCACAAAGCAGATTGTTAGCTTGGAAATCTGGGCATACACTATTATATTGGTATGAAGTTACATGTAACTAATAATAATGTTTTAAAAAAAGAAGTGCCAGACAAATTTAATAACAAATGATGCTACAATTCATGTGTAGGATGAAAAATCTGTTAGAAATATGAAAAAAGGGGCAGTAATGGCTTTTATGTGAGAACTAAAATATTTTTAGACAAAATATATGGTAAGAGCAGCTGATGGTTTATTTGTGAGAGTATTATAAATATATGTCCTTTTTATACAGTTACTTTCTCTTTTGCTTCCACTGACTTATTTTTTTAAGGTTGCTGTTGATGTGTTGGGTTTTTTTTAAGAAACCAAAATAAGCTGGTGTACAGATAACCTTATCCTAACCGCAACATCTTGAGTGGGGGTGGGAAGCAACCCCAGCCTCCTCTGTGCACAGTCAGCATGAGTCCATAAGGACAAATGGTTTTATTTATTCACACACTAATAAAAACCTCCCTACAGAGCCAGGTTCTTTAGCAGGTTCTAATATTTGTGTTTTATTTTTGTTTCCCACAGATGTTGAAGATGCTAGAGTAAGAAAGGCTTTTTCTGGAGGGATTTTTAGACAGGTTTTTCTCTGTAAACTACAGTATTAAAACATAAAAGAGAGCAAGATTGTTTTGGGGACTTCCAGAAAGCAAAAAGCAGGAGAAAAATGTTATTTCTTTCAAAAAAAACCCAGTCAATTGGTAATAGCAGTAAACAGTTATACTAGTGTTCATACCATACACTTTTTCTTCAGCTTCACCAACTTGGAAATGTTGCCATATTCAGCTCACTTTAGATTTCTCAAATGCAGCTGTCTCCATCTGAGCCTTTCGTGATGATCTCTCTCTCTATGATAAATGGACAGAAAAGGACTGATGTGCGGTATAATACATCAGCATACTTTTAGATACCTACTTTAGGATGAGAAGAATCTTACCCTATGGGTGATAATAGAAATAACTTGAAATAGAATTAGATAAAGGAAAAGAGATCCTTTTCCAAGAACTGTAAAAACTCTATGATCCCATGCTTGTCAGTGTACT
>VZTO01016012.1:0-51121 GCA_013400615.1 Syrrhaptes paradoxus | reverse complement strand
AGGAACACCTAGATCAGATTTGTCTTCATCTTTTACCTTACTGTGTGCTGTTTGAGCTTTAATTCTCAGTAATACCTTACTCTTTTTTTTTTTATGATCTTGTTACTTATCTTGTAATGATTTGGTGATTTTCCAGAACAGAACTATAAATAGCCTAAGTCCACGTTCTGACTTTTTATGTTTAGTATGAAAACATACTAAAATGCTATATTTACATGTGTTTTATCTTGAGACAGATTTTTTCTCTTCCTATTGCATAATCATTTTGGAACTTTAAAAAATCAGTCTGAACTATTTTTAACGTATTAGAGAAAGTCAAAGTAACAATTGCTTTTCTGTGAGAAACACTTGGCTGTAAACACATACTTTAGTTTGTGAAATCTCTTTACAAGATCAGTATTTAAATTAAGAGTCATTGAAGANCCCTTCAAGGAAAGGAAGTTACTCAGTAAAACTATTAAGATGTGCACTATCTCACTTGATGTTATTAAAGCAAGCCCTCAGTTTAACAAGATAGAAGAAGTTGATCACAGTGTGAATGATAGTGCCTACATTTATGCTGGATAGGGTGAAATGATTTTGAGTATTGTTAGTCCTTGGATTTCAAGGTCAAATTTGCTATCTAGTGTGTTCTGGAAGAAACTGTGTCTTTCAGTTTTAATTTCGTGCATTTCTTTTAAATGGTCTAAGACTTTCTTTGTAAATAATTCAGCAGGAGACACTATTCTCTCTGTCTGTTCTGGTAGGATTCCTTCCACAAGTCGGCATAGGAGAGCTTATTGTCTGTTGAAGTGTTTAATAATGGGACATTTCCCGTTTACATGAGGGGATAACGTAGAGACCACTGAAAGCAAGGATGACAACCCCGGAACTCCATCTGTGGATGTTGTAGTCTGGTTTTTTTCCTGGATCCCTGGAGTCTTACAGCGATTACTTCAAGGCTTCATCAAAAAGAGCCCCTCCCATTGTCCTGGAAAGTAGCCTAAGAGTTCAAGCCCTAGCAGGTTTAGCTGGGCCTAAGCTCTGGATGTCCCATTTCTAGAGAAGTGTGCTATAGGACAGTGTAAGGCTATGGGGAGAAAGAAGGGTGCCCCATCTGATTGGTGCCTGTTTCTGAATAGATAGTTGTCCCAAATCCTGGCTCAGAAAGGTACTTATCCAGGCATACATTTTAAGCTGTATGACCAGCTCCCAGATTTTCTTTGCTCAGCACAGAGGAATACTGGATTTCTGTGTACAGGCAATATTTAATTTACATAATACAATGAAGAAAACCCTTATGTAGGCTTTACAAATTCTCATTTAGTGGCTCCACACAGTGTTTTTCTGCCTTTGAAGTGTCTAAAGGTAGGGGGTCAGAGTGTGACCATTCTGTCTTTCACACTTATAAATCTTTACTGTATTTTGTATATGTTTGATATTTATTTACTAAAACCACTTCCCCACCTCCTTTTCATTTCTTCCCCCTCAAGTGGCGAGTAAGAAAAGAAGCTATGATGGGTCTTGCTCAGCTATACAAGAAGTATTGTCTCCATGCCGAGGCTGGAAAAGATGCTGCAGAGAAAGTGAGCTGGATAAAGGATAAACTTTTGCACATATATTATCAAAATAGCATTGATGACAAGTGAGTCAATCTAAGCTTTCCTAATTTTAATTGTATAGTGATAAGAGATACTCTGAATACGCGCTTGTCCTGAGAAAGCTGTGGGTATCACATTCTGTATTTGTGGTTTTACATATGATATATTTGATCAATGATCACTAAGACATGTACTAAGATATTCAGGATAGTTACATTATCTGTTCGTGTGTTCATTCTGTTTACTGATGGAACTAGATCTGTGATGATAATAGACTGTCATTGACTAACCACTGCGTAGAAGAAAAATTGAAGTCCCTTCAATTTTTGAAATACCATTTTGACTTGGAGAAAAGTATTTTGGTCAAGGTTTTGGAAGATAGTTTTCAACTCTCACCATTAATTCTGTGTCTTTCACGAAAAAACCCAAACTCTGGGACCACACAAAGATAGACTTTCAGCATAGATTTTTTTCATACATCAGACTCGGAAATCAGCCGTTTCTTCATAGTGTTTTCTTAGTATCTTGCTTATACAGTCTGCTACCGCAGTATGTTTTGTGATCTCAGTGACTAGGCTGAATGGGCTGTTAGCCTCCTTCAGTTGCCAGTTAGGATAGTGAATTCTTAAGGCTCTCGCTTTGTTCATCTGGCTGATTGTAAGTGGGCCAGAGTTACATATTTGATTAGTTGCCTTATTTTTTTTAAAAAAAAAGAAGAAAGATATGGTTATGAGATTGTATATACAGAAATGACACTGGAAGTCATCTGAGGCAGATGTATCAATTAGTGAAAATTAGGAAATCTCCACATAGATGATACAAAGATAATTCTGCATATGTATATGCATCAAATATGCTTTAATTTGTATTGGGATGTTGGTTTGGTTTTTCTAGCGTATTCGTGTCTGACTGTCAGTACGCAGGTTTGATAGTGAGCAGGGAATGAATCAAAGTTCCATACTGAATGGGGAAGATGTTTCCAATATTCCTTCTAACGGAAGATGCAGAACATTGTCAGGGAATCAAAGCACGGAATTTTCGGGAAAGACTGTGTCATCAAAGAAGAGTTTCTTTCTCTGACATGATTTCTTCTGGAAGTCTGATTAAGCCATTGAAACTGGCCTTTTCATGAGTGATTTTTCAGTGTTCCTCTCGTTCAGTTTGGTACCCTGAATTTTAATCCAAATTCTACTAGTTTTTAAGGCCAGCAATGAAGTTCTTGCTCAGTCACACCATTGAATTGGTTTCCCCGTCTCGGGGTGGAGGAGTAAATGCATGCCAATGTTACCATTGTTGGAATTAGAAAGTCAGTACTTCTAGCACCTGAAGAGCTGTAGAAATGCTGTGATTTTTTTAAGTCAGAGTCCATCCAATCCTTTAAGCACACAAATATAGGTAAAAATTAGCTGACTTTGGCCTGTTTTCCTTCCATAACAAGGGAGGAGGATAAAAAGTAACAGTGAACAGCTGTCTGAGTCTTGGAGTGTTTCCTGTTGTGTGTATAGGATAACAATAGTTCTTTCAGAAGATAATAGTGCAGTATCACATAGTATTGAGGCTTGAAGTGGAATAGAACAAACCTCCGCGCATCATTTGATAATGTTTTTGGTATTACTTTACTATTGATGTGCATGTCTGCTCAAGACTGAGAACTGCTTATCACCTGTGCTCTGAGCTTCCTTGTTTTACAACAAATGCATAGGGAATGGAGTAAAATAACCACATCTTCAGCGCTGCCTTGTTACCTGCTCTTGGTATGCTAGCCAGTGGATTTCCTCACAGGAGAAAAGTGTGTCCTGGAGGTGTTCCCTATTTCTAAATCTTTATATTGGCCAACATGGACCAGGGAAGGCATGATACAGTCTCACCATTTGTACTGACAGTTTTTCTGGAACATGTGTCTTTAGAGACATGGTCTACGGCTATGTTCATAAATGAGTAAGATAACTGATGCCTCTAGTCTCGTGGTATGTTAAACAGATTGAGTCCCCTGAGATCTGAAGATCCTGTTCCCCAAGAAATATAGTACTTGGAGTTACCAGTAATAAAATGTATGCTTAAAGGGAGAAAGCCAAGCTTTCTTTAATACTAACGGGGTGCCTTGAGATAGTTGTATCCATACTTGTGATCATCCTTTTCTTCTGCCTTGGCATCATGTCTCTTGGAATTTTCTTTGAGCAGGTTGAAGGTGTGTTTGATCTGTGCTGCCTTCTATGGTCTATGTACAAGGCAATCCCAGAGTACTTAATAGGAATCATAGTGGAAAAAGTCTGTACATTCAAACACGCAAAATGTTTATCCATAAATATCAAATGGTATAGCTGAACACTGTGCACAGCTCTCATTGCTAAGAATTTGTCTGAATATTCTTACATTTGGGGAGCTATAATTAGATGAACTCTACGCTCATATTTTGTAGTTCAAGTTTTGTATTTTATGTAAAACTTTAAAAATATTTTACTGTTTAAAAAAAAATTGAAGATTGTTTTTGCTTGTTTCATTTGTTCTCCGTTTTCCTTTTGCTCCTTTTGTTGTATGTGTTTTGGTGTTCCTTTGTCTCCACCTTTTTAATGTTGATTTTTAGCTTCTATATTAGAATAATGAGTAGTTTCACATGTTTTGTTTTTCTGTCAAATGCTAGTTTTATCTTAACCTTTCCCTTAAGGATACTGCAGATTTGTACCTTTCCTCCCCCTCGAGTTATGTTCTTGTATTCTTTGTCCTTTATTTGGGATTTTTTACTATCTGAATCTCTTTATCTTATGTAAGAGAGTGAACAAAAGGAGATTCTTAGAGCCAAAAGAAAAAGGAGAATTTGGATGGTGTGATGGGTTTACCCTTGGCTGGGGGCCAAACTGCACACCCACTCACCCAATTCCCACCCCCACCAAAGGACAGGGGAGAGAATTAAAGGGGTAAAGGGAAAAAAGGGCTTGTGGGTTGAGATAAGAACAATTTAATAACTAAACTACAATAATACTGAAAATAATACTATATACAAATATACAAATGAGTGATACACAGTGATACTACCGTCCCACCCNTCAGCTTTCTTCTGAGCACAAATCCAAAACACAGCCTCTTGCTAGCTATTATGAAGAAAGTTAACTCCGTCTCATCTTAACCCAGGACAGATGGTAAGAAATAAAGCAATTGCACCTTCCTAGAGGTGAAAATGAAAGAATGTGGAAAAGCTGTCAAGCAGCAGTTCTTGCTAATCTTTCTATCAACAGCGGAAGGGATCTTTACAGATCAGAAAAAGACCACTGCTTTGTGCTTCTCTGTTGAAAAACATAGTTTCAGTGACTTTCGATATTTTCTGTTCTTTCAGCTTGTCTGAAAGGTATCACCACTTTTGGAAATGTACAGTTTTTATGTCGTCTTTTCCTGCAGATTACTAGTAGAGAAGATTTTTGCTCAGTATCTTGTTCCTCACAATTTGGAAACAGAAGAGAGAATGAAGTGCTTGTACTATTTGTATGCTAGCCTGGATCCAAATGCTGTTAAGTGAGTATAGTTTGTATTAGCAAATACTTGCTTTCTCATGCTTTTTCTAACATCTGTCATCTTACTGGTATTATCAAGATTTAAATATAAGTAATTCATGCTTAGTGTTATTTGCAAGTAGTATTTAGAAACATTTCGCTTTTATATACAAACTCTGCACATCCATTAGACAGAAAGATACCTCAATATTTGCCAGAGTGGTTTTATCCATTAGTTTTCATCCAGTGAGAACAGTGCCGAGTTAAAAAATGCACAAGTAATGGCTTTTAGATTTGCTCAGTATTAGGGTCCATGATGAAGATATCTATAGTTGAATCCTGGTTGACAGTGACCTGTCTTTTGTTTTGAAAATATTATTTTCAAGATAATTTGGGCGGTTGTAAAACATTCTGTGGCTGTCCTGCATATGTGAACTTGTTCCAAGTAGAATAATAAGAGAGGTGATGTTCTGTAAAAAGAGAAAAATCAGTTTCACCTTGTTTGGAACGGTTATTTTTAATACTCAGTAGGTTTTATTGTACCTAGAAGATGTTGCACTTGTAAGATAAGTGAAGAAACTATCTTGTTTACTAATACATACAGCATGTTCTTGTCATGAACAAATTGGGAAGCTTTTATTTTCTGGTTTTGAACTTTTGCAGAGCACTGAATGAGATGTGGAAGTGCCAGAACATGCTAAGGAGTCACGTACGAGAATTACTAGACTTGCATAAGCAGCCCACTGTACGGTTTTGAAAATATTAATACTTCATCCAGTGGATCTCTTATTTACTGGGTTTTTTAAACACTGTGTTATTTGTTCAGCATGACTTTATTGTTCTGTTGATTTCAATATGTAGACAATGTCCCATTTGGATTAACTAAAGTTGCTTTCAGTAATGCTTAAAGGTATATGGCCTCCTTATGTTTACTGTTCTTTTATATTACTGGTCAATAACTTTGGAAAACATTCTTTTTAAAGTTTCCAAGTTTTTTTGTTTGCTTTTGTATGCTTTTTTCTCATAACACATTTTGATAATTGAGTGTATTGTAAGAAAGCAATGTCTTGTTTATTTGAAAACACAAGTTTTTTAGTATTTATACTGACATTTTACTTATTTCTTCAAACTATCAGAAACTTTAAGTAGAAGGCATTGCTTTGGGATTTTGGTGTAGGGGTGGGCTAGGGGGAATTGTTTGGGGGTTTTTTTTGAGGTCTTTTTCCAACAATTGACTTTGATCTCTTATGTGAATTAGTGTATTTTTGCAGTTCTTTGATATTACAAGAAGATTTTTTTTTTCCCTTTTTTCTGTGTGTAGTAGCTGCTAATGATACTTTTATACTGTTCTAGTGTTTATTCTTAAAATAAAAACATCAAACGTGAGATTCCAGAGTAGGATGAAGTGCTGCAGAAAAACTAACAGATCAGCTTAAAGGTATATTTTATAAAGGAGATATTGTTGATTTGTTCATTTATTTGTTTTTGCTGTTCTCCTCAGTCAGAAGCAAACAGTGCTGCCATGTTTGGAAAGCTGATGACCATAGCAAGTAAGTGTTAATAAGTTCTGTCAATTGTTATTACAGCATTCCTGGAAATTGTATTTCTGTGAATCTTGGCATACTGAAGTGGCAAATTTATCTTATGTTAAATTGTGTTTAATCATACAGAAAACCTTCCAGACCCTGGAAAAGCACAAGATTTTGTGAAGAAATTCAATCAGGTTCTGGGTGACGATGAGAAACTTCGGTCCCAGCTGGAGCTGTTAATTAGCCCAACTTGTTCTTGTAAACAGGCAGATGTTTGTGTGGTAAGGAAATGGAAAAGCCAACTTTCGTGCCTTAAATATTTGTGCTTAAACAGTTATTCAGCATTAATGGTCTCTTTTGGTACCTTAACATGATTTTTATATATTTACAATTTTCATAAAATACCTTTTTGGGTAACATGTTGAGATTATGGAAAATACAAGTTATGATCATTATATTGCTTCCTAAGAAAACATTAACTTTATTCCTTCCTGGGATTATGAGCATCAAGCATAAAGTCTAAAAGACTAGTTTAATTTTTTTAATGTTTTAAGTGTCTCTTTTATAGGAAGGTTCCTAAACTGTCTTCTGACACTGATGACACTTGTTCTGAGTACCAGGAAGCTAAATATTATACCATCTGTGTATTATTGATTTATTTTTCTTCCCAGAATGTTATTTTGAGATAAGTTGTTTTCTCTATCATCTGTTTAACCTCTTTGATGAAAAGACACACCTTAATATTAAATTGGGTTTTTACAGAGATTTACAGATTGTAAACAGTCACAGATTATTTTTCATTATGGTCGCAAAATAAACTATTTCATTGACAAAAATCACAATAGAAAGCATCAACAGACAAACATAGGCTTTTTGGGTTTTGTCTGATGGCTCTGAAATTGTCCAGGGAAGGGAACAGAGTATGTTGCCTTTTAAAGGAGTACATTTTCCACTTTGGGAATGCAGGGATGCAATTTCAGGAGAGAGGTTCCTTCCTGAAGTTATTTTAGCATAACAGAACAATTCCCTAGTTTGTAGAGTCTGTAGCATCCGACCCTTTAGGAGAAGGAAGGTCAAGAAGCTCTTTCTTTGAGAGATTTTTGGACTTCTGATCAAAACAAAAAATATTTTCTTATCCATCTTCTACTGGCTTTGCAGCTGAATTTAATATTCTTGATATTTGGGGCATTCAGAGAGGAAAAACAGATTTTTTTGGATCCAAAAACATTCATAGGCAATACAAAGGGTCTGGACATCTGTTGTAGCCAAGGCAGTGTAGTGCTTCTGTGCATCTGTAGTAGCGTAGCTTTTAGTGCAGTTTTTTCACTGTTGCCTTTGAAATCTCACACATACAACAGGATTACCTACAGATTTATGGGTTACCCGTGTCAACATAGATACTTAAATTCTGTCTACATTGCTGTTAGGTCTCCCTTGATACTGTTTTGTCTCTGGCCTGCAATACCTTAAGAAACGCTGAAGAATTCTCACTAGAAAACTAAATGCCTCGTACATTTAAATAGTTTGGTAAAGTATGTCTGCTTTCAATGTAATGTGATAAAGATTTGGAAATAACAACAGCCCCCTTAAAATACATTTCACTAATTATGTGAACAGTCTCTGTGGTTAAAAGAAGTGGCTATATTTAGCTTATTCAACTTATTCAGCTTATTCTTATGCTTAAGAAGTAAGTAAAATTAATGTAATTATTGTTTGTATCTAACATTCTTGTAGAGAGAGATAGCCCGGAAACTTGCAAATCCTAAGCAGCCAACAAATCCTTTTCTGGAAATGGTCAAATTTCTTTTGGAAAGAATCGCCCCTGTACATATTGACTCAGAGGCCATTAGGTAAGTTTGGAAGATCATGCTGACTTGTGAATGATTATAAAGATGATTTAAATGACAAAAATGGATTTTTTTGGGATTTAGATTAGTCTGTCCTAGCAGTATAGATGTGCTTTTTTAAAAAAACATTTTATGTAGATGTCTTCATTTCCAGCAGCCTTGAGAATGCATTTTGATTTTTTTTCTTTCATCTACTTCTTTGCAGTGCTGTCTGCAGATAAATTTAAAAATATAATAGTTGCTCCCAGTGAAACTGCTGTTTGTGGGGCTTAAGGTGAAAATGATTATCATAATTTTCACATAGTTAACTGCAACACAGTCTTCTATATAGCAGTTGAATTAATTAGCTTTTGTGGGATTGTGTAAGAGAATGTTTGAATTTCTTTTGAGACTTGTCTGGCAACCTAATTACATTCTAAAACTCATGCAACTATGTTGATCTGAATGCTGACAACATGGTGAGGTTGGGGGGCGATCCCTAAAGAATTAATTTTGCAGAAAGCTAAGTCAGAAGGAAATGGAATAGCTTGATTAAAAAACAAACAAAACAAACAAAAAAAACCCCACCAAAAACTAAAAAGGAAAACCAAACACCACAACACCTCGCCCGCAGTGGACTATTGCCTTCCCTTTATTTATTGTCAAAACCAAGTAATCTTGCTAGTATCTCCAGCCTTTAACATTGTACATTTGCTTTTTTCATTTGGTATCTCTTATTGTAGTGCACTAGTAAAACTAATGAATAAATCCATAGAGGGGACAGCTGATGATGAAGAGGAGGGTGTAAGTCCTGATACTGCTATTCGTGCAGGACTTGAACTTCTCAAGGTAATCTGCATTAATGCAACTATAGTTTTGTGATGGAAGGGACAAAAGTAGTATGACTAATGAATTAATGTTAGCATAGTTTTAATAGTTATTATTTAGATAATTTTTTTAAGTATGGAAGTGTTTGATTATTATTACCCACTTGAGAAAAGAATTATGAAAGAGGTGTTTTTTTGGAAGAAGTATGTTTTGAAAAGAGTGCCAAGAACTGAAATATGCACATTAAAGCAGAAATTGGTTTCTGCTTAGGGAAGTCATGTAGAAGAGGGTGCAGAGGTCAAGTGTGAAGAAGAGAAAGAGGGAAATTAGCAGAGGCACATTGTTTGGGGTGTGTATAATACTGGAAGGAAAGCAAGCAATAAACTGGAGAGCCAAGTTATGTAGAGGAAAAAAAGGGGACAGGAGAGCTTGTGGAGCTGGGGGAGAAAGGAGGATTTGAAATACCTGGAAAACATCTGCAATGGATTTGGCAGCTCATTAATGAGACTTTGTTTTCAGTATGTTACAAAGGGCAGTATAAAATACGGGAGGGAATGGAGGGGAAGGCTACATAATCAAAGTGAAACTTTTCAGAAGTGTGAACAACCAAGGTGGAGTTTATGGAGACATATCACACCAAACTTGGTAACAGCAGCCATGGCAGAAATAGTTACACAGAAGTATGCCAGGAAGTAGTGTCTGTTTCCTAACATAGCTCAGAAAAGAAATCTGCCAAGGTTGAAGATCTTGTTGTGACGTGGCTATCTTTGAGAGTGTTATTTCACACATTGATACTCGTGCAAGTAGGCAACTCTGTTCAAAGAAACCAAGATAAGATAAATCCAAAGAATACACAAACTACATGCAGCTTTTTGGTGTTCTCCCTACCTTCTGTTATCTGAACTTCACTATACTTAATACAGTTTTGCTCTGGGATAACCTTTTGTTCTCTCTTGCCCTGCCTTGAGTCTCTGCATGCATAGTGTCTTATTTGACATTTATCCTGTTTAGCAGAATGTCTGATATTTCATTAGCTTTAGATTAAAAGGACAGCGATCTATGTTTTGTTTGTAGATAAGTTAACCTTCTTGATTTCTTTTCTGCTCAGGGACTGTAGATTCTGGAGAAATTAAGATTTCAGTTCAGTTAATTGGAAAAGTTTTCTTAAGTAGATTGGAATATAAAAGAATTCTTTTGAATAAGTGTTCATTTTAATAAATATGTTTATATATTCATATAATGTAGTATCTTATAAAATATTTGGAGGAGGGGAGGACCTGAAGAGCAAAGTATAGATGAGTTTTTTTGAAAATGCCTGTATCACCTTCTCCAAAATGCAGTTACTGAACGTAATGATCTCCTATGAGCATGTAACAGCTATTTATGTTGATGGTAATGCTCATGAACAGACATAATTTTATTTTTCTGATGATTCATGTACCGTGAATAAATATACCTTTGTTTTAATGTGTATCTACAGGTTCTGTCCTTTACACATCCTACCTCGTTTCACTCTGCAGAGACCTATGAGTCTCTGCTGCAGTGCCTCAGGATGGAAGATGATAAGGTAGCTGAGGCAGCCATACAGATTTTCAGAAACACGGGTCACAAAATAGAAACAGACCTACCACAGATAAGATCGTGAGTGTGTTTCTTTACATGCTGCTGGAATTCTGCCTCTTGATAGTTTATTCAAAATATTGCCCCTGAAATTACTTTATAGTCTTTTAAATATGAACAGCTTCTCTCTCATAATTTTGTATTCTTTCACTACCTTTGTTTCCTCACTTCTAAATTTTGCGTTCCTGCAATTTTTGTGTATTTATTGAAGACGTTAGGTACTTATTAAAAATCTTAGACACATTAAAAACAGCGTGCAGCATGTTTCCCAGGTGACAAAATAAGCAACAGCAAAAAATATGGTGAGGATGCAATTCCTTGGCATAATTTCTACTCATATCTGTCCTTCACATAATTTTCTGTGTTTGTAGGGAACAAAAATATAATCTCTGATGGTTAACAGCTCTGTTTGTTATGAAACAAGTTGAGAAAAAGGGTCCAAAAGCAGGCATGAATTTCTAACATAATTGACTGTCTATAAATTGTCATTATGCAATTCATGCTTTAACTGCTGATTAAAGCTGCATAATCTACTAGGTATTCACAGACTTATTTAAAACCTTGTGGGTAAAAACTAAAACCTTAAAATTAGCCTGTTAGTAACTAACTAATCCAGATTATAAAGCACAGGTTTCAAGTTCTCATATATTGAAATAGCATCTCAGGTATTGCCATGTTAAAATGCATACCAATGTACACTTTACGTTCTGAGTGAACTGAAGATTTAACTGCAGGGATTCTTATGGATTTGAATCAGATTTTGAACAAAAGAAAATGTTACAAGTTTGCACGAAACGCCTTTTAAAATGTCTTTTAAGCCCAGCAGCCCCCATGGTAAGTATAGTCCCCATTGTCTATAGTTCCCTCCTAGAGTTTAGTCCAGACTGTGTGTTGCTGGGGTGCATCATCCTCTGTCAAAAGAGCTAGTATTGCTGACGTTTCTTTTGGCTTCGTGCCTTAGCTATGTATTGCTGGAGTGTAGTCTGGGCAGTCTCAGATAACTTTAAAAATACAACTGTCAAAATGGAGGTCTAGCCCTTGGCATGGTTTGCAGGAAAGTCAGGTTAACGTTCTGAAAGCCAAAACCAGGTCAATGTTTACACAAAGGAAAAGAAGTTTGAGGACAAGTAGATGTTCCAGATTTCATATATTCATAAATCCTTATCATAAAGCAAATATTTGATATAATCAGCAAGATTGTTTGTTTCAAGTGACCTGGTTTTATTTTTTAAAAACCGCTTATGTGAGCAGGCTGCCCGCTGCCCTTTGAAGCAGTGTTCACCAGCAGTAGCCCAGGCTTTTCCTCGTGTGGGAAATGAACAGTTTTGTGCACTAGTTCTTGGGCAAACACTGCCGCATGACTCTGGAGTCTGATGGAAGCATTGGCCGTGCTCAAAGAGAGCCTGTGGACCACGTGTAAGCTTGGAGATGTGACCGTGTCAAGATGACAATAAACATGTCAGGTCTCACCTTTTGCACGATGTCAGTTGGGCTGTGATGGGGTATGGGCTGTAACTGATGCACTGACTCTTGGCAAAGGCCCTGAGCTTACACTGGGAAAACTAGGTTAGGCCTTGAAGCACATCTTAACTGTAGGTTTTACTGAATTCTTTGCTGTTTTGGTTCTTCTTTAATCCAACTTGTGGAATCTTAGCAGATTTGAGAAGAGGCATTTTCCTGCTTTAGGATACTATTAACATTTTTCTATGGGTCTTTTGTTTGTTTTGGGGTTTTATGTGTTTTTTGAGGAAAATATTTGAGACTTCATTCTTTCAAACCTCCAACCTCTTCTTCTACCTCTTGTTGCTGCTTTTGATTGTGTAGAATGTGTCAGTGAAGGCTGGGTGCTAAATAATCCATGTACTGAATGCTGTATTGTTACTGAGCCTTTCAAGAAAGCAGAATTTTTTTTTTAAAGATGATGTTTGTGTGTCAGGCACTTTCTGCGCAATTTTTTTTTCTTATGTCAGTTGGTGGATGAGTTGCATGGTGAACCTCACAAGTTAGTGTCTCAGGCAGTGACCTCTCAGGGGACAGGTCTGCCTTCCAGCACTCTCGCAGGAGCGGAACTGAACAGCCTGAGCAACCTTGACCTGGTCTCTGGAGTGGCTTCTGCCCTGCTCTTTCCTTCGGTGGCCTCTGGTCAGCAGATGCATTTCAGAGGACTCAAATGCAAAAGCTCAGAACAAAGCAGTTGTTCACTTGAGTATACATGGTGATTAAAGAGCAAAGTTAAAGTAGTAAAAGCCTGTTTAATGGTTATTTCATAGATTTTCTTAATCTCTGTAACATCCAAGCTCGGATAACAAGCCCAGGAGTTTACTTCAGCTGAACCTGTCAGGTTCCCCCATCTTATATTTGGCTTCCTAAACAGCCTTATTTTTATAATTATTTTCTTTCATATGTGATTTTTCCCTGTGGGCTTTTTTCTGCTTAACGGTGTACAGTCATGTGTTCAAAAAGTATTACTAAATACAATTACATCCCACTTTTCAGTTGATTATTATTTTTCCTGAACAGACTTCAAAGGAATGCTTGATTTATAAGACTGTGAGAAATAGATTTGTATAGGTGAAAAGCTTTATTTTTTTGTAGATTGCAAATTGCATTTTGAAGTGTTTTGTTTAATATTCACAGAACACTAATTCCAATTTTGCATCAGAAAGCAAAAAGAGGCACTCCCCATCAGGCAAAACAAGCTGTTCACTGTATACATGCCATATTTTCAAATAAAGAAGTGCAGCTTGCACAGATCTTTGAGGTATGTCTTGCTTTGCTGTTTTTAAGATTTGTTTCTGTTCTTCTTAATTGACAGTAGTAATTACTGTTAATTGAATTAATACTGTTTATTCACAGATAACAATTTATGAGGTCAGGAAGCCTACAGGTGCGCAGTAGTCAAGATAATTTTACAATAGCAAATTATTAATGTTTGTTTCTTAAATTTACAGTTTTGTAATATTCTGATGTCTGAAAGATAAGGTACTCTTCTACATGGGAGAAGTTAGAGGAAAATAAACTAAATATGCTGGAGTGATCCACTCTAAATCTGTGAGGACCCATTTGGTAGATACGAAATGAGAGATAACATCCTCTACTTTCAAACTGGTTTAAATTACCGTGCTTTAAGGTCTTTGCACATACAGCACTTTCTCACTGAGAAAATGAGTGCAGAATAACTACTTGACTGTAGTCTCAAACATGAGTTTACTGCTCACTTACGGCTTGCGTGGGCAAGTTGTAAAGCAAAAAGTCAATTTATACAGAGCAGAGAGATTATTACTTTTCACTGTAATCTCTTAAATAATAACGTTATTAATCTGCACTTATAAAGTATCTTGGGTTCTTAATTTTGGCTGTCTTTGAACCTATGCATAATGCGGAAGTGTCAAAAGCTTTGATTTTGCACTAGAGAGCTTAATCTTTGCTTGAACTTCTGTGAGAGTGCATGTGAGGGTGCAGGGTGGTACAGCAGCACAGAGTTATCCTGGGGACTGTTACTGGAAGGGAAGTGCTAACCACTTGATAGAAATGTCCCTGATAGTTTCCATGTTTTGTTTTTTTTTTTACTTACTATCGTATTCTGCCATTTGCAGTTACAATTCAGGTTTGCACAACTGAATAGAATTGAGGCAGAGTTTTTCCCACGTCTCTCAAATTTGAATGTGTTTCACTGTTTAAAAAAAGGAAGAGAATACGAAATTGATTTTGCCTTTATCATGTCAGATTTTTGGTTACTCTGTTGATTAGGTAGTCATATTCTTTCTCCATTTTGATTTGCTAACTTTATTAATCCTTACGGAAAAACTGTGAAACTCATGAGCCATCCAGCAGTAAAATAAATTAGTTTTAGGCATGCTGGCTTACTTACGTGTAGTTGAATTTTGAATTATGGGTTTTTTTTTTCCTCAGCCTCTTAGTAGAAGTTTGAATGCTGATGTACCAGAACAACTTATAACTCCATTAGTCTCGTTGGGTCACATTTCTATGTTGGCTCCAGACCAGTTTGCTTCTCCAATGAAATCTGTTGTTGCAAATTTCATTGTGAAAGATCTCCTGATGAATGACAGGGTAAGATTTTCTTTTTTTTTTTTTTTCTTTTTTTATAAGTCTTTACTGTTCTGTTTGCCTGTTATTAACTCTGTGGGGAATAGAGCTTTTTTTTTTGTTAAATGGGTCAATAAAGGAATGTTCTGTAAATGGCTAGTACAGTGGTATTGCATTATAAAAGATCTTTGTGTGAAAGAAAGCTTAGTCCATTACTTTTTTTCCATTTGTACCTCTATGTTTTCTGTGTGGGTTGAACCAGTTCTTAAACTCACATGAATGTCTGTAGTCAACAGGTGAGAAAAACGGAAAATTGTGGTCTCCAGATGAAGAAGTTTCTCCAGAAGTACTAGCAAAGGTGAATGATCTGCTGTCAGTAATAATATGTATATTTGAGATTAAAAATTTACTCTTTTCCAAGTTGTGCAGTGAAGAGTATTAGAATAAATCCCTTTGAGTACTTTTGTGTTAGTCTCTTTAGAATATGCAGTGTTCTAGTGTTTTGGTGGGTTATGTGCACAGGTATAGAACAGGTAGATACTGTGCATTTTGGTGTCCTCACTTACTGATATTATGCTAAGTGTTGAGAAAATGAAGAGATTCAAAAGTTTTTTAGTTTTCCTTACAAGAAAGGCAATTTGACTTCAGTGACTGTAAACAGATTTGAAATAAAATGGGACCTTGATGAATGTTGTTAATTCATCATTATAGGCTATTTACTGTGAGTCTAATTATGACCATTTCTAGAAATGTTTATCTAGTTGCTCTTATTTTTAATCATGTAGCAAGTATCCTACATCCTCTAGATGCACTTGTGAGAACCGTAGTTAAAATGTCCTGATGTCACAAAGACTGTCACTTCCTTCTTCACTGTGTAAATATTTACTGCTTCGTTCTGTTCTTTTAAAAATATATCAGCCCTAATAAATAGGGGTCTATGGAAATTTCAGTTTGACAGCAGCAGGTTTTATTGCCTTACCACATTAAGGAAGTAAGTTTCTTATTTTATGCTTGTGTTTGATAGGTGCAAGCAATTAAACTTTTGGTACGCTGGCTGTTGGGTATGAAAAACAACCAGTCAAAATCTGCAAATTCCACCCTCCGGTTACTATCAGCTATGCTTGTCAGCGAAGGAGACTTGACAGAACAGAAGCGAATCAGGTCAGATTTTGTTCCTTTCAGGCTTCCATCAATTTTGTTGTAGAATTTCAAAGGATATTAATTCTCTTGGAGCTTTCTTAGAATTTTAAGGTGAGCACAGTGTTGGCTAATGGGATGAAAAAAAAACACACTAGAAAAACTGATCTGATTGCAGTTTTAACTTCCGGAGTAGAATGGCAAGTATAAAGATATGCTTGATATTCCCTCTTTCTTGTGATTTACTAATAATCTAACTCAGAACCCTGTAGATATCTTGATAGTAAAAGACATTCTAGAGAGTTGGGTCATCTTGGGTGGAGCTTCTTCATTCCAACAGTGAGGTAACTTTGTGCCTCATCTTTTTTCTGAGGGTGAAGGAAGGAAAGAGAAAATCCATGGCAGAAGTGTTGCTTTCTTGTTAGATAGTTGCTTTCATATTAGATATGAAAACAAGAAACATGACCTTTCTCATTTCACTGTTTTAACTGGAATTAAGCTTTATCTGGGGAAAGCAGAGCACCCTATTTTCACAAATTTGACTGGGTTAAATTAGCTTGATCTGAAGCTGTAGAACTGTGATCTGATCTGACAGAGAAAAAACTTAATTTCTTATAAAAAAGAAATAGTGACATGCAAGTAATTTAAGGATAGTTGTGGTGAATTGTGTTTTGGGTTTTTTTTCCCCTTGTGTTTGTATAGTAAATCGGATATGTCTCGACTGCGATTAGCTGCTGGTAGTGCAATAATGAAGCTTGCACAGGAACCCTGTTACCACGAAATAATTACCCCAGAACAGTTCCAGCTCTGTGCACTTGTCATTAATGTAAGTAACTGCATTTGAATTGAAGTGAGTCTTAATTAACTGAGTTCGGAGTCCTTACATCTGAGCTTTTGTTGCTGATACATTGAGTATTTCCTGTTCCTTATTGCGGTTTTCAAAAGAATTCTTGAACCTTCAAATATTAATTGTGCTGCACCTGTTGATACTTTTAAAATGTCTCCTTGTAATTCTACCTTGAATGCTTTTTTTTTTAAGATGAAGGTTTTTATAGTTGCCCTCTTACGTTTTATGTAGGATGAGTGCTACCAAGTGAGACAGATATTTGCCCAGAAACTGCATAAGGCACTTGTGAAATTACTGCTCCCTTTGGAATATATGGCAATCTTTGCTTTGTGTGCCAAAGACCCTGTGAAAGAGAGAAGAGCACATGCCAGACAGTGCTTGCTCAAAAACATCAGTATACGAAGAGAATATATTAAGCAGAATCCTATGGCTAACGGTTAGTATTTAAGTTAAATTTTTAAGAATGTGATAGTCAAGTACTAAACTGGAAGGAGAAATAATTAAAACTTAAGCAAATTGCTTTTGTAAAGAAACACTGGATAAGTTTGTTTCCTCATCTTTATATTAGACACATTTAAGTCTAAATTTACTTAGTTTAACATTAGCATAAACCATAAAATACTTCTCTGTACATTGCTGAGAGTTATACATGTAAAACAATACTGTTATTGTGGTAGTTGTTTTACTCAAAAAAAAAATTGTTTTCTGATATTTTAGGCTTTATGACTTTCTTCCTGAAGTAAGACCAAGTAGTTTTGTAGTAGTAAAACTCATTCATTTATTTTTAATGATGCATTGGAAATAGAATCTGTAGGAAGAAAATGCAAGTCAGAGTTCTGCATTCCATATGTGAAAAAGTAATACTTCAGAAAAGTGTTTCCTGGAATGCTTGTATGTGTGTAATATAGAGGTTATTTATTACTTTTTGTTACTGTAGAAAAATTACTATCCTTGCTGCCTGAATATGTGGTACCATATATGATTCACTTACTGGCACATGATCCAGATTTCACAAAACCTCAGGATGTTGATCAGCTTCGTGATGTCAAAGAGTAAGTGCCAAATTATTCTAGAATTGTGCTGAGAATTTTTCTGTTCTTGGGGATAAAAAAAATTACTAGTAAGAGGAACTCTCTTGTTTTTTCAACAGTATTTTGCAAAACAGTAATCTTGGAAAGGTGTTAACACTTCAACCAAGGGAAGAAGGCATCAGCTGCTTAGCAGTATATTCTGAAAGCCCAAATGGTACCTGTAGGTCACTCTGTAGTGTACCAAGTTAGTGAGTCGTCTAGGCTTCTTTTAAAGTGAAGTAATATTTGTAGATTCTTGTATTTGTGCCTAGGAATATCTGTAGAATTTCCCAACACACTTAAGAGATGCCAAGTAATGTCAGTTCAGATACTTTGGAACTCGTAGAATGCAGCGCTTCTCCAAGACTTGAAAATGCAATGCCGCTGCTGCTGGGTCAGCGTCCAGCTTCACTGGAAACTCCTTTATTTTTTTTCTTTTCCCCCTGTTTTTTTTCTTTTAGTTGTTTTATTTCTATGCAAATCCACTAGAATTCATGCAAAGTTTGCTGCTGACTTATTTGCACTGTATGTCTAGAGTGCAGACTTAGTGCTTCATAATGTATTTGGCACAGATTATTGTACACAACCCTGTCATACAGAAGCTTGTTCTGTACTCTTTCCAGTTTGAGACTTTCTTGTATAGCTCAAATAATCTTTCATACCTTAAGCATAACTTCTGTATTCCTTTGTGTCTTATAGTAAATTTTTAAAAATAGCTAAATATTAACACTTTAAAAAATTGTTAAAGCATTCCCCCAGCTTTACTGTTAGTGTTTTAGTTTTTTTTTCTTGTATTTATGTTGTAGCTATGTTGTTTCAGGATTATAAAGGCATTTATAACCACGTACAACAATATATCATCAGAAAAGCAGTTAATTCTTGGCACAAGTAGACCAGTTCACATCTTAATTCTTTTTACACCTTCACTTGTGAGAGTTCAGGTCTGATTCTTTCTTTATATGACAAACTTAATTTGTTCTGATTGCTGAGTTACTTGGGTCACAGCTGGTCAGAAATCAGAGTCAGGGAAGATTTCTTTACCTAATCATCAAGTCTGTATTTGTCCCAGGGCTCCCTGTTCCTAGCAACATCCGAAGGCACTCTCCAGTGTGTACTTTATCCTAAATGCACAGAACAAGTTCTGATTCGTGGTTGTAGAATTATTACTTTCTGTGAGTAGTGCTTTCTAGTGCACAGAACTGTTTCGGACACCCCTTGTGTAGCTCTCCTTTGCTGTCAAATTTCCTCCCTTGTGTTTGTCACAGGCTGGCACAACTAGCCAGAGAGGACTGCTCCAAGCAAAGAATACTCTGTACGGGAATTTTGGCAGGAGTACTTCTCTGAAGAGTCTCCTGAGATAAATGCAAAACATTTTTCTCCTATAATGTAATACAGTGTGTCTTTCAGGAGTTCTGAGAGTCGTCATGTTCACTCTAAATTGTTAACATAGATGCTTGCAAACTTGGAAAAGCAAACTGGCAGTGTGTTTTGTAGGGGTCTCCCTAGTTCATCTTGGTTTTGTGTGGCCTAAATACAGTCATGTAAAGTAAATGCGTGCTTAGCAAGTTCCTGAACTATAATCTGTGATATTTATTTACCTTCTGTAGAGGTATGTTTGGGTTTGAGTTTGTTTTTTATCTTGAGACAGTGTATTTTTCTTCTGAATTCATATTCCAAAAATACTGAAGTGGACAGAGGGAATTAACTAACTTTATGTGACTGTGTTCTTTTAGGTGCGTACTTTTCTACATGAAATCCACGGTTGTTCTGGAAGGGTCTCACTCAGGGAGGACGGTTTATTTAATTTGTTGACTTAGTGAAGAAATCAGGCTATTGAAGTTGACGTGTTAACTGGAATTACCAGAGTAAAATTTGCCCTCAATAGTAGTCTTTGGATGACACAGGGTTTTGGAGAAACTAGGTCCATGTGGTGTGTTAACTGTCCTGTAATAATCCCATTTAAGTACTTGAGAACAGCGAACAGATGGATGTAAAGGTGTATGAAACATAGATTTAGTTATAGCCTTTGTCTTGGATATGAGTCAGAATATAGACTTCCTACTTTATTTGAGCACCGGATAACTATTTAAGTGTTTTGATGGAGCACAACTCTATTTTACTTTGAATTTTTGAGAGAAACATTCCTTCATCTATTGTGTTACAATCTTTAATTTGTATCAGTTAAGATTGGTGCTTTTGTGGACAGGGGATTCTAATGTTCAGTCATCCTGTTTTTCTAATTTTTTATTTGTCTTTTTCTACAAGGTAGTATCTCTTCAAGAGCTTCAGAATTAAATTGGCTGTTGCAACGTTTGCATTTTTCAGACCCAATAAGTATTATTTTACCATATTATGACTGTTGGCTCTCTAACCACATGCAGCTCTGAAGCTTGATAGCAAATGATAGCATGGCCAGGCTAGTTGTGCTTTATATTATAACTGAAAAATGCTTAGCACAAACTTTTAGTCAAAATACAATGGGTTCTCCCTATAGATAAACTAGACTTAAATAAATAAAACTGGGAAAGCTAATTCCATTCTGTCTATCTGTAAGGATTTATTTTCCTCCCCTATGGGGCATTAGCAAGAACCGGACCTGTTCAGTTCTGGATCTCCTCCCCGTGTGAGTTCCAGTATTAAACCACGTCGTGGGGGTAACTGGCTAGCAGCAGTGTGATTTGTTTAAGCCTGTTTTGAGTGTGGTCATGGTACATTGTTGATAGGAAAATAGACATAGCCCAAGGTAGCGATTACAGAATTTCATCTTGATGATGGTAGCACCAGGGTTCTTGCTACTATTCATCTTCGGAAGAGAAAAAAGTTGACTGGTTGGGCAGTGTTTACAGATATAATAGAGAAACACACTAATTAGGAAGATTTATTCTGAAGAGTGTGATTAAGTCTCTGTATATTAAAGGTCTAGACTCTGTTTACACCTTAAGATGATGTTATCTGTTTATGATATCTTCAAATTGATTGTGGTCTCTTAAGAAAGAGCTAGGACAGCTGACAAAAGTGCTTAAGACATTGCTACATGTGGGAGCTACAGTATAAAAGCTGAAAGGTAATTGCTTGTGGTTTTATGGTTTTTTAGATGCCTGTGGTTCATGCTTGAAGTTTTAATGACAAAGAATGAGAACAACAGCCATGCATTCATGAAAAAGATGGCAGAAAACATCAGGCTTACTCGAGATGCTCAGTCTCCTGATGAGCCAAAGGCCAATGAAGTAAGAAATGCAGTTCAGATAAGTGTTGGGTGTTGGGCTGAGGGTTTCACAAGCTGTGAAACAGGCTTTGCAGGAACAGGATTTGCAGGAAATCTGAAAGCATCATCCCAGACATTTTTATTGTCTTTCAGAGAGAGTGTTAATTGTGAGCATTGTCTTTATGTTGTATCTCATTCTTTCAGAACCTTGCTGACCTTATCCAGAACACAATACCTAATGAAATTAATAAACAAAATTTGTTGAATATTCCTGTTACTGCCTGCCTGCCTTATTTTAACTCCTGTTGCCTAGTTCCCCAGCATAACTATCTGCTGCTGTTGGGGGAGGAAATACTGTATTACATGGCTACTGTTAAACCTGTTCTTTTCTAGCAGAGATGAGAAACCATCAGAGATGTAAAACTAGTTTTTATTAAATAGTAAAATATTAAAAATGATTAAACTTTCTAAAGAACCATATTCTCTGTTCACTGTAAAAACAGTAATTCCTAAAGCATACTTTTCTTTTTTCCTTCAGAAACTTTATACAGTGTGTGATGTAGCACTATGTGTGATCAACAGCAAAAGTGCTTTGTGCAATGCAGATACACCGAAGGACCCTGTGTTGCCAACCAAATTTTTTGCACAACCTGAAAAGGTAAATTTGTTAATTTGGTTTCCAGAGTAATAAGGGGAAATACTTCGATTTTTTTATAATTGAGAGCTAGCATAACATGAAATCATGAGTATGAAAATGCATATATTTTGTCTTCAGCAATTACATTTTTTAGCATCAGCTCTATACTATCTTTTTCTTACAAAAGTGTCCCAGAAATATTTGTAATCACGTGAGAGCTAATTAGAATAAATATCAATGTTAGCCTGTATTGCCAGATCATTTCATTAAAGTATTTTAAAAGTGCATCTGAGTATATGAAAATGTATGTGAATTCTGACCATATAGCTGAATGACAATGCAAAGCAGACAAAATTAAGAAGGCAAAATTCTTTGATATCTATGATATGTTTATATCTGTCAATGGCTGTGACGTGATCATAGGCAGGACAGTTTTGCTTCATTTCAAATGATCCATGTCGTTCAAGAAGAAAAAATGTCTACACTACAAATCTCCAAAATACTAGTTTGACCTGTCTTTATTAGATTGATGCATTTGCCAGTAGATTGCATGGTGTGAAAGCTCTGTAGCACTTCATAGTAGCATCTAACTTGAAAAGTCAATCATAAAAACAGCAGAAAGATTGAGACATTAAACACAAACTATTTGTTTGGTGGGTTTTTTTTTAACACAGGATTTCTGCAATGACAGGAATTACATTTCAGAAGAGACAAGGGTTCTTCTTTTGACAGGAAAGGTACTGTATCTTGACAAGTTACAATTCTTTTGAATATTACTTCTCATTTTAAAAAATTATCCTGGACTGCATTAGTTTAAAAATTGCGTGAAGAGTTTGTGTACAATAATTAGTGATTCTTCTATTTGATGGTGTAAGTAATGGCTTTAGCATGCTACCTGGTGACTATGGGACACTGAGATAGTTACTTTTACACTGTTCATGCCGTGCACCAAGGCACAGGTTCTAAATTAACTGCGGCTTTTCACATAGCTACAGGTTTTTCTTTATTTGTATGAGCATGGCATAAAGTTCTCATTCAGATACTTAATTATGACATGACAAGCATTGAAGGTCCTAAGTTTGTGATCTTAATATTTGTGATAGAGCTTTTAAATTTAACTACAAATGTTTACACCCTTTTGAACAGCTCAGTTTAGTTCAGACATAGTATGGCTAGTACCCTCACAGGGAAGAGAAAAGATCATAAAAAACAGAATCTATTTTTCTTGCTTTTTCGCATCAGCTGTCCTTTCTTAGGATTCTGAAACTCTTTGGTAGGTTCTGCTTACATTACACTTTTTAGTCTAGCTCACAAAATTACCAGGTTTTTTTTCTTGAGCTTAGTGAAAGAATGCTTGCTGATCTCAAAAATATAAAAATCCTGAGAACAGCATAAATAATACATTTTAATATAAATTGAATATGCATTTATTAATTTTCATGTTCTGTGTTCCATGAACTGTTACTGCATTGTTTTCAGTTAGAGAACAACTTTGTGGTAATTGTTCATTGTAAGGGTAGAGACAAATGATCCCTCTGTAAATATTCAAGTAATTTAAAATTGCTTCTTCTCACACTGATGTTTCATTTATACAAAAGTTTCCACTATCATAACAGTTCATGTAGGTGAGGTTTGTCAGTTGGCGGAATCCTGCCTCTCCTTGCTTCACGTTCACCCTGTGACACCAGTCTGGATGCCACTCAGTGAGCTGGGTTGGTGTTATGTTAGGAAGGGAGGAGGTGGACAGATGACCATCAGCTTTAGCAGGAGCCAGTACCAGACTGGTACTTTCACTGTCCTCAGATACTGCTGTAATTGTTTCAGCTTTGTCAATGTTAAAATATAATTAATGAAGCATTTGTAACTTTATACAACCAACTAAACTTGCTTCAAACTTAGTATGTTTCCCTTTTGATAAGGCATTCAGCAACGTGGAGGAAAGCTATGTCTTAACTAAAAAAATCTTGCCGATTTCAGACAACCTTTTCTCATTAATTGTGTTAAATTAGAGTTGGGGGGATATCCTGTACCAAGCTGCTATTATTTAAACAATTTTCAGTGTTCTGGCAAGACAGACATTTATTCCATGCTCAAATAGAATGTACAAGTACTTGCTGCTGCTGCCTACTTACATTTTGGAAAACACAGATGTATTGGGATACCCCACTGACTCAGATCAACCATCCTTTTCGCTCGGTATTGTTTTTCCAGAGGGACTAAAACAACATAGTTAGGGAGAGTGCAAGCTTAGCCCCTTTTTGCAGTACGTTGCCCCTTGCACTCTCCCAGGGTTCATAATTTTTACAATGGGATGCTAGACTCTGTATCTGTGCCTGTTGGTTTGATGGCCTGCTTACAGGCTTGTCTGGTTTTGAACATCCGGATGCTATGCCTTCACAATCTCTTGGGGCAGTAGGTGCCAGAAATTTGCAACCTGTCTGGTTGTGAAGAAGCACTTTCTTTTCTCCCTTAAACATTTTCTCTCTCCTAGTAGTTGCACCAAATGCTTCCTACTTTTTATAAAATACTTGGTAAATAGAGCAAATAAAACATTACAAGAATAATATACTTAAGTAAATGTTGTGCAGTATTAGCACAAGGATGATCCAGCTACTGAACACGAGCTCAGCAACAGGCCATTCCTACAAAGATCATTGCGTTTTTTGCTGGCCAAATGTTTTACAGCATTTGTGGTATCTCTCTCCTGCCTATTCCCTCATAACTTCAACACATGAGAATTAATGTTTCTTGTGAGAATGTCTTAACTTATTAACTTAGTCTCAGAGGAGATGTAAAATTACATGAAGATGTGACATGCCAGCTATGAAAACTTCCTTAACCTCTCTTCAGAGACAAAATAAACTTCTTACTGCCCACCCAGCCCCACCAAATCGGTCAACAGACACCAGCCATAGCAAGATCTAAAATATCATCGCTGTATCGGAGAACTCTGGAATAGATAGATGATGTTAAATATTTTTTACACTGGATTTCTCTATAGTAAGTGTCTACATTTCCTAGTGTTGTAGTGAACCTCATTCTGCATTACGTTTTGGAAAGCCTTTCTCAGAGTTGCTTTGCTTTACAAATACAGTATGTTGACACATCTTTGCAGTCCTCTAGTATTATCTAATATTCTGTGTTTCGTTGGGACTTCCCCACCTTCTGTCCCCTGAAAGCCTGAGAGAAAACAGGGCAGTTGATGAAGCTGTGTGAAATGATGAGAAATAGAAATAGCATAGACTGTTTTTTAAATAAAAATGGGTCTGTAGCTCTAAACTGATGGCATAATGATTGAGACTGTTAATCCAGAAAAAGTATTTTAAAATACTCAAGAAAATATTTTACAATTAAATATGTATCTGAAGTTCCCATTTTTAAGATTAAACATTTTCTTTTAGCCAAAACCAACTGCTGTGTTAGGTACAGTAAACAAACCATTATCTGCAACTGGAAGGAGACCGTATATTAGAACTACAGGATCAGAGACTGGAAGCAATATCAGTGTAAACTCTGAGCTGAGCTCTTCTGCAGGAAACAGATCAAGGTACAGGAGTTTGAAATTCTTTCTTCAACTCTTTTTACTTCATGTTCTCCAGTGTACTTGCATGTTTTAGAACTGGAGGCGATTTGGGGTGTGTGCCTATGTGTTTGGAGAGTGTTTTTTGTAGTAGTTCTCTACAGGTAAAATCTCCATCTCTGCTTTTTGTTTTGGGGTATTTTAGTGAACAGGATTTCAGAGCAATATGTAGGTGTGGCCTGCCTGTAATTACTTATAATAAAACAGAAGAAACACTATACTGTCTGAAATTTTGGTGGTTAATACTCATAATATTTTTACCTGAAAATACATGAATTTAAGAGACCAGCAATAATTAATACTAAATGGATTTTGTAACACACACATTTTTGATGTATAAATTAGGATTAATCCTGATTGGTAACAAGAAACATTTTTGGTGTAGATGAAATATTCTGACCTGTTTAAGATTAAGAACAATTAAAAAGAGTGCTGAAGAGGACCAGGATCTCAGTGGAAAGATGCAACATATAATTGTAATATTCTGTCTTTCTTCTAGTGTTATTTTTATGTGGATCCAGAGTTTTAAAATCTGTCATAAATCTGGAGAAACAGCTTACACTTTCAAATTTTAGGATTGTTTAATCAGTTTTGGAATTGATTAACTGGCTAAGATAAAGGGTTAAAGAAAGCAGAGAGTGTCAGCTCTAGTTGCTATGTTTCATAAGGAAGGGAAGTATAGCTCAGATCAGAGTTTGTTCTATAAGCATGCGTGAGATAGATGCTGTGATAATCTTGATTATCAACTGTGTTGTTCTTAAGACTATTGTTATGTTTGTATAAATTAACCGGAACTTTGAGCATTGCTGGTCTTGATTTTTCTTCACTACCTTTGTCAGCATCGGCTTTTTCTGTCTGAAAAAAGAACACAGCCTTGTTTAGAGCATTGGTCTTAAGTTTGCAAAAGGAATTATATGGTATTGTGTCTGTGATAAGGGATTTGGCTCATGGACTAGCCAGTCTCTTTCAGATCTTTCCTGTTTCAGGAAAAGAAAATGTAAGTGGGGACTCAGGCAAATTCAACTGTCTTTTAACTAATTAGCCTGTCTGCATTGGTATAAAAATAGATTTTAAAAATAAATAATTGCAAACATTTTCCTTCTTCTGTTTTGTATGGTTTGGATTTATTTCATTTTCAATTATGCTACCAGGGAACAAAGTTCGGATATATCAGAAACTGGTGTCAGTGAAAATGATGAAAATCCTGTGAGGATTATTTCAGTCACGCCAGCCAAGACAGAGCCTGTGAAAAACAAGGTATGTCTGGGGATTTCATGGACTTTATCTCTATAATTAGCTTGGCGTGGGGGTTTTATTCAGTACACATCACTGCAGGTGGTCTCTGAGGACCTGGTAATGTTCTATTTCATCTCATGTAGTTATATCATTTACTCAGCCCAAATAGAAGAGGCCTTATTTTCACAACTACTATTTATTTTATCCAGAGTAATTAATAGAGCTCCTGTGGTCAAAAATAGCACAGGCAAATTGGGAGGAACTTACTTTTTTTCTAAAATTCAAAAAAAATTCCCACCTTTATTCTGTGTTTTCCAGTATAAATAACAGTAAGGCTGTGATTCAGAGTGAAGGTTGATACCTGAAGCTTTAACTGAAGATGCTACCAGGAAAATTTCAAGTGGTCATCTAGCATGAAATAAACATCTAACTTTTAGATTGTGTCACAATTAAAATATTATTTAAATTTTGAGAGTTTTTAATGCTTTTCCCGCCTTGCATTCAAGAGAGAAGATCATGCCTAAATAATAATGATTTTTTAAACTTATGAAACGTAGAATGGCATTATTTTTTTACAAAGATAAGTGTGAAGTCCTGCGCCTGGGGTAGATTAAGCCCAAGCAGCAGTACAGCATGCTGGGATCTGCCTGGCTGGGGTGTAGGTCAGCTGAGAGGACCTGGGGGACCATCCCAGTGGACAACCAGCGGAGCAGGAGTCAGCAGCGTGCCTTGGCAGCAGTGAAGGCAGGCTGGCTCCTGGGCTGCGTCAAGAGGAGTATAGCCATCAGATTGAGGGATGTGATTATTCTACCCTCTTTGGCATTTGTTAGGCTATACCTGGAATACTGTGTCCTCCCCAGTTCAACACAGATACTGAAAAACTGGAGAGAGCTTTGCAGAGGTCCACCAGGATGATAGAGGCTTGAAGAAGCTGTCATATCAGGAAAGGTTGAAAGTGTTTGGCTTCTGCAGCACAGAGAAGCCTTGGGGGGAATCTAATTAGTCTTTCAATATCTAAAAGGTATTTATGGAAAGATGGAAATACTCTCTTCTCAAGGCTGCATGGTGACAGGCCAAAAGGCTACAGGCAGCAGTTGCTTCAGGGGAAATTCCATCTGGATGCAAGAAAAAAAAAAAAACAGACTACATTGTGAGGAAAATTAAAGGCTGGAATAGGTTGCCCAGAAAAGGGGCAGAATGCCATGGTTCGGTTTGTCTTGTCAAGAGCCCTGCATAAACCCCTGAGGCCCTGCTTTGAACAGAAGGTTTGACCAGATGATTTCACTTCCAACCTAGATGATTCTGTGATTCTAAAATCAAAACAGATTTTTGTAGTAATGTAGAGATAGATAGATGTTTCGTGCTGTATACATTTTAAGAAATTAGATGTGTACCCAAGTCTTTTTTGATTAGATTTAATCAAGGTAATAAGCAGGTGCTTTGGATTTATATCATTACATAGAAAAGTTAGGGTTTTTTTAAAATTTTTTAAAATAATATCCACATGATATTCACATCCATGAGCTATTGAAAAAGAAGAAAAATCTTTCCCAAATTTAAAATATGGTTACTTTTTCCTTCTTTTTCCCCAAAATAGGGTTCTTCTGAAAAGTTAGAAGTTAGGCAAAACATTTATGAAGTAAATCTTCAAAAATGCTTTCTAGGTTCCTGAAACCTGACTTTAGTTGCAATTTTCAAAGAGTGGTTGTCTGTGAAGTTCTTGTGAATAGAAGTTGTAAGTATCTGCTATGAAGCTGCTAGAACAGTAATAAAGATTACAGAGACTGCCTGACTTATTTAAACTTAAGAACTAACAGTAGAATATTTATCAAAAAAATACTTGATTCAGACACAGCACTTCTAATAGCAAGTGGCCTTAATTGGTGTGTTTGAAATGGCTAAATCATCCCAGCCATACTTCTTTGTACCCTTTTCTCTGCCCCTCCTTCTAACTGTTCTGGAAGCCAGTGTTCAAATGAAAGTCCAACATCCAGTTGCTTCCTCTTTCTTTCCATCTGAATACTTTTCTGTGTAGGGACCTGCATTGCCACCATCCTTTCTGTTTCACATATACAGACACTGCTTCATGAAATGTAATTGCTTCAACTCCCTTGTTCAGTGTTAACGAGAAAAACACGCATGTAGGCCATACCTATTCATACATGGCAAAGAATTAACAAAGGCAGCAAGTTTATTTGTGACTAGGTCTTACTCCCTTTTATTCCCTGCAAACTTTGTGTTTTTCCTTTTACTGGTATTTAGGATTTTAGTAATCTGCACCTTTACTGAAGTTTGGTCTTGAACATTTGCATATATTGAAATAAATATTATTTGCTGTACCAGAGTCATTGCTTTTGCTCCTCGGTTCTCTCCTCTCAGTTCACAAATCTCTTGTCAGTTGGCAAAGAGGCAGTAAAAGGAGCGTGTCCGGAAGAACCATCATGAGAGGAGCTGAAATTATTGATCTTACTGTAATCTCACTTTCCAGTAACTAGAAGATGCATTGGATGCAGATATTAACATTAAGCACAGTACAGAAAATCTTTTTGCAAGGTCAATGTCCAAAATCCTAGTAAAACTTTTCACTAGGTTTAAGACCGGAAGATGGGTGTTTACAAGAACACTTAACTCATCTTCCTGTTGGAGGGAGGTAACAATTTGAGTTTGCCTTTGGGAATCTATTTTTTTTTTTTTCCTTCACATTCATAATTTGTGTGTTCTAGGAGATTAATTCTGATCAGGCTACACAAGGAAACAGCACTGAGCGTGGGAAAAAAAGAACAGCAACAGCATCTGGAACTGAGAATATTCATCAAAAACCAGAAGAAAAAATTGTAGATGAAACAGGACCATCACTCGCAGCAAAAACCAGGAGAGGGCGTCCACCCAAACCTGAACCTCAGGGTACCACTGCAAAAAGTGAGGAAACAAATAAAGCACCTGTCAGGGGAAGGAAAAGGGCAGCAGTCAGTCAAGAAAGTCCAGGAAGTTTAGAGGCAGGTAATGCCAAAGCACCAAAACAGCAAGACACAGCAAAAAAGCCAGCAGCAGCACAAAGACAAATTGATCTGCAAAGGTAAAAAGAAATAAATAATAAAATACATGGGTGCAGTGGGCCTTCCCGGTCTCAACAATGACTCTGAATTTACAGTTATAACATATCTAGCATAGTTAAAGGGCAGAACTAAACCACAGTGACTTTTAAACACGATGGTCCGACATGCATTGTGTTGTGTTCTGTTTTTCAAAGTAAGCACCAGGGCAGGTGGAATTGGAGAAATTAATTTGTTGGTCAGAACAGGATAATCTAACAGGGTTTTACCAAATTTTATTTTTTGTCTATTGCATCCTGGTTCCCCTTACCGGCATTGCTATGTGAAAGAACCAAGAGTTGAGGGTGTTTCAGTGCATTCGTTAATGCCAGGTACACAGGAATTCAGGTGCTCTGCTCTGCTTCAGTTCATGGATAACAAAGGCTTGAAAACTGATCATCTTTAGTTAAAGAACCGAACAAATTGTAATTCTAACTGTAATTCTTTTCTGATATTTTTGGTCTGTGCTTGTTTAATACTAACAATATTTTAATATAGATTTTAAGTAAATCAAAAGCAGAATTTGGAACTACGTAAACTACAAAAGACCTCTTGTGTTTAAATGTGTTGACTCAATTGCCAATATAAACAAACCACAAATGTGCATAAACACTGAGAAATTGGCTTAGCTACATCTCATACAGCAATAATTTTAATGCAAAAGTGTCTGAAGTTGTAGAGCAGTAAAATAATTGTTTCTTTCTAGAGATTTTGTAAAAAATTGAAGATCTTGCAGAGAGCCTTGATCAAAAAGAATATTTTCCTCTCTCAGCAAGATTCATACGCTATAAATTGTCCAGTCTTTCAAGAGAGTAATATTTGTGTGCTGCCTTGCAATACTTGTTTTATACATCAAATTTCTTTAAGCCTTCATAACTGTCAATAAAACACTTCTACCAGATACCTTATTTAAAATATGTAATATCTCAGTGTTTTTTGGAAAAAATACCAAAAATATTGTTAACATTTTTCAGAAGCCAGGTGCTTGGAAGTGATGGAGACTCACTGTTGGAGATAGACTCAAGTCCAGAATATTCCCAAAATGCAGTGGATCTTTTTAAGGCCTGTGGGAGCAGCCAGGAAGATCCTGAGGATACAGAGATAGCAGAGGGAGGCTTCCTTAAGGTGTAGCAGGCATCTTATATAGGACAATTCTGTGGGGTTTTTATTGTAGGTTATACAGTAAAGAATCAAAGAAATTTGTCTGTCTTCTAGAAAAATGTATGTAAAAATAGCTTTTAAGTGGACATGTACAAGTTACTGCAAATATTTGAAAAACATTTGAAGGAGTGCTCATTCTTAAGAAGACAGGCTGTTTTTATAAACCTGAGTAATTAAATAGCTAATTAGAACAAATTCCCATTCTTATTCTCTGATTCCAGTAAAAGCTATGGATAAATGTGTTCATTTCTGATGAAAAAGCATTACTCAGTTACAGAATTACTATTATTCAACTTGTGTATTTCCAAGTTTATCAGGAAGTTGTGCTGTACAATAAGGAAATTCAGTTATGTTAAATTAATTATGGAATTGTTGAGAAGATACAAGATGGAGCTGAAAGAATCACAGTATAAAGAGTGTAAAAGCTAAAATATAAACAATATAGGTAGGATTTTGATTCAGAATCAATTGTAATTTCCATGTCCTTGCGATTAACTCTTCTTTCCTTTTCTCCCTCCAAAAAGGTAAAAAGAAAACTTGCTCGAAAAGGGAGGAAATGAAGGCCAAATAAAGGCATGCTCCAAGCTTCTGCAAAAACTAGGATTCAGAAATTTCCTGTACAGGAACTGAAATTACTTCAAAACACACAGCTTTCAGCTCTGAAACCAGAAGGAAAACTATGCTTCCCTTTCACATGAAATTAATCCTTCTCAATGGAAATGTAAAGCAGAAACTCTTGAGAAAGAGGCTAAAAGCATCTGTACTTATTTCCCCAGAGACTTTTTTATGAAAAGTCAATAATTAAGCAAATTGCTTAACACTTGGTTCCAGTTCCTGCATTCTGGAGTTTAAAAGTGTATTTACACCATTAATTTTCATGCTGCATTTTTTTTTAAAGAAAGTCAGAGGTGGTCCTTACACTGACATTGAAAATTCATGATCCTAGAGCCAGGTATTCCCATGTTTCACAGAAAAAAGTAGAAGTCTACTGAGTGGATTTTAAACAAGACTAGAGGAAAAAAAATAACAAAAAAATTTTTTTTGCTTTACTTTTGGAGACTGTTTTATGTATAATTCTTTCTGCCTGCCTACTTTTCTGCAAAAATAAGATGTACAGATTTTAGTTCCCTGCTATGAAAAGTCATGTGGTGGCAATTTTATAAATGTTGCTTTCTGATTTTTATCAGAGTGGGAAACTAATCACTTAAAATTATTATTAATTCGCAAGTAGACATTTCATTTTTTTAATTTTCCCTCCATTTTAGTTTAATATAATTTGCAATAAATGTACATATTGATGTTTGTTTTATAAAAACATATATCACTTTTAAGTGTTTTTACTCCTCCAGTTCTGTTGGAATATTCTAAATTTTAAAGGAGTAAAGACAGTCCAGCATTTGATTTTATAATGTTTGTCACCAGATTTTTATTATTGATGTAAAGAAAAAAAATCAATTTTTAAACTAGTTGGATTTTGGCAGCTTTGTAAGGAAAGTTGGAAATGTTTAGGATTGCTCTCAATTTTAAGCATTGTGCTGATTGGAAGTCTGTTTTGCATTTTGTCTTCCTGTCCAGGCTCATTTTTTAATGTTTATTTTAGAAGATTGTTGCATCAATATTATGTTTCCTGGCATTGTTCAGCATAGATACAGTGTACACTTTTATGTACACATGATCATATTTAAGTTTGTTGCATAAAATAAACGCTTCTAGGTGTCATGTGTCAGTCTTTTTTCTTTCTTTCTTTTACAGAAAACTACTTGCTCTATCTGTTCATGGTCTTGGATGTTTATAGGAATAATGTACTGAGCAAAGCAGTTGTAATGCAGTCAGTGACATCGTTTAAAAGAGGGGTTTTAGGTGAAGTTCTGGTGCTTTGTCTCAAAGCTGTATTGGAAGAAGAGGGCTGGTCTGCAGAGGGACAGGGAACAGCTCGCTTTGTTTCCCCATGCCTCAGTTCCCCAGATCACTCTGCAAATTGATTTGAAATCTCTGGATTCAGTGTGGAAGAGCTGGATACTGTTGACATTAGTGAAGGGTTACTTGCTTTCCTGAAATGGGCAGGGTGTGGCTGTGTGCTCTTAAACAATGACTGTGCCTCTCTTATCGAGTGCTTAACTGGTGTCAAGGTTATTTTCCCTCTGTAACAGAAAATCAGACTCTCCTCACAAAGCAGTGTATGCGGCTCTTTTTCTGAAGCAATCTGCAGTGCTTTGACTTGAGGGACTTGGAATGTTTTTCACAGAGAGGGACTGGAAGATTTTAAAAGCATTTAATTACACATCCATCACATCCATTTGATTTCTAAAATTGAAATAATTTCACTCGATGGATTTACTGATCATAATACTGTTTCCTTTTTAGTGCTCTGGTCAAATACTTCCCTCATGCAAAAGTTATGATATATTGGTTCAAACCAATTTTAAAGTGTTTTTGTTAGAAGTCTTTAGGTGCTACCTAAAAAGAAACTTTTTTAGAAATGAGCTACCTAATGGTGTGCCTCTAACCATGATTTGAAATCTGGACTTGACAAATCTTGGAAATATTCAGAATTTTTTCCAAAAGCTTTAATTTTTGTGAAGTGGATAATTGTTAGTGATTTTCTTTTTTCTTTCTTTTGTTTCTTTCTTTCTTAGTCAGTTTTAAATCAGTTCAAATATCAAGTTACTCAAGGAATCATGATAGAATAGCTTAGGTTAGAAGGGGTTTCTGGGGGTTCAGTGCCATGCTCAGCAGGGTTTTCAGTTGTCTTTCTGCAAGCTGTGTAGAGTTTCTTTCTGGTGTTTTGTTTAAGGGGACATTTGAGTTACTTTTGTTTGCTGATTATCATCAGCATGGTACATTCGTGCAGCAAATTATGCTGGGTGTAACTGGCTGAGCAAAAGTGCAGCACACAGCCTTTGAAGGGGTCTGCTGGTGGCCCAGGGGTTTGCCCCAGCCAAAGCTGCATACAGAATTCCTCTGCCTGCTCCCCACTGCGCCCTTGACAAAGCCCTGAGCACACCCTTGGTACAGTTCAGAGCTGCCTCAGCCAGGGACGGATTTCTGTAGGAACAGTGTTCCCTACGGCCAGGGGTCATTGCAGCTGTCTCACTTGGGACAGCAAGTAGCTGGAACCATCAGCCTTGATAACAAATAGAGGGAAGTACAGGCATCATTTCTATACATACAGCATGTATGCATTGCTAGTACATCTGCTGATGTGTTAAAAATAAAATCTTATTAAAGAGGAATCGGTATAAAAGTGTGGAATTGAAGGCAAATTATTCCAGAGAAAGAGGTTTTCTACGTGGCCATATATGGTTTGAAATATTTTACGTACGATGGGTATTCTCTCATTGGAATAAGAAGGCTGATGCACAGTTTTTCACTTGTTAATGTGAGATAAAGCATGAAAGGAAGCCAGGTAAAACCCAGTCGTTATGGCTTTTATCCAGTGCAGGATTTAAAGGTGTGAAGGTTTCACATTCAGCTGCTAGTAAGAGCTAAGTTCTCATCATCTTTAAGTTTCCATCTTCATGAAAGTGTGGCTTTGTTTCTGAGCGGATATACATTTATTTCTGTTTCTTTGTGTCCCCTGGTGCCTGGACTGCAGGGCATTGTAACAGTAAGACAGGAGGGCTGTTCCGAGAAGATACTTTGGAACACACTAAATTAAACCTCTACCACTCAACAAAATTAAATCTTAAGAGTTGCTTTAGACAAAATAATGTTTTCTAGAGCGATCTCGAACAGGGAAAATAATAAGCATTACACATCTTTTCTGCACATGCTAACAAGGCTGTAAGTTTTAGAACTGATAAATAACAAATCCTTGTTGAAAATGTGCTTCCAGCCATAAGATATACCTAGCACACGTTCTAGGACCAAGTTCTGCATCAGACTGGCTCTTGGCGTTTCAAGTTAACTGATGGGGCTGTCACAGCCCAACTGTCACCTCCAAAGATCTGAAAAGATTTGAGATCACCAAATACACAGGAACTCTGCATCTGTGAGAAATCACCCATGTGGATCCCAGTTCCCTTGCATGTGTGCTCCATTGTTATATGTTTCAGAGAGGCTGGTTTGTGCACAGAAGTTAGTCCCAAAGCAGTGCTCAGGGAAATAGCCCCAACCCAAGGGGCTGGACTGTCCAGTCCACTGTCCAGCCAGGCTGCAGGTGTGCGGAGCTGGTAACCAAGCCTTAGAGCAGCTGGTCTCAGAGCATGGAATTGTATCTTGGTGCAGGAATAGGCTTGCACAGGGAGCAGCGAGGTGTTAACCAGCAATTAGCAATGTCCTTCTGTACAGCAGCTCTTTATACACCCCTTGAAGCCTTCCCCTGCTTACATTTTTGATAGGAGGGAATCATTCTGTTGATGTGTGTCCCAGGTACTCAAACAGTCAGAGGGAAGTTCAAATAGTAAAATAAAATACTCCCAAACGTCAAAGACCAACAGCAGCTTCCATTCCTTAAGGAATTTTTAAGCCTGACGTTCCCTGGATCCATTTATCTTGATTCCTGAAGGCAGCAAGCAAGACCAGGCTTCTTCAGGACCAGAACTTGGAAGCGCGGGTACAGGAGCAGAGGGGGTGGCTGGCAGCCTCTCCCTTCCCTGGTGCACAGCCTGCGTCAGGGAGCAGAGACAAAATTTCTTGTTCCTGTGGTTTTACCGTATGAGACATGAAAGGGGGGGAGTGACCCCGTGTCTCCCTTCAATCTCACGCTCTGTGATCTGTTTCTGACTGAAGGTGGCCATCCCATGGCTCCCATCAGAGATTCCTCAGCACCGAGTCACTGTGGTGACCCACGCGCTGGCTGCTTTCACAGCTCTGACTCACCCGAATACTTTGAATTCAGAGTAGGAACATCTCTCACGCAAGGCAAGTTCCTGGACTTCTCTTCTGCAGTTCTGAAAAGAAATGAGCAAGTTTTTGGTATTTGCAGCTGCTTGTAAAGAAATGAGTGGGACTACAGGAGAAGGTTGGTCGAGGCTTGTTCCGGTTCAGATAACCTCCCCTTCGGGGTACAAAAGCCACAGCAGCAGAGACGCTCCCATAACTGGTGGAAGCAGTGCTGCACCTGAGCTCCACTGGCATCACACGTGCCCAAAGAGGATGTGAGCGCTTTGCTCTGAGCCTTGGTGTCACTCACAGTGCTTGGCACAAGCTGTGCCTGAAGAGTTACTAGAATTACTGCCTGGGACAGGCAGCATGCAGTCGTTGTACCATTGTCCTGGAAGAAGTCCTCCTGCTAACCTGATGGAAAGAGCTTCCTGACCTGCAACAGAGCATCTCTCTGTTTCTGCCTAGCGAAAGTCATGACAAACATTTGTCAGGGAACTGACTGACTGTGAGCCAACAGGAGGAAGAGTCGGGACTTGTGGTGACCCCTTTGGCTTTGGCAAGAAATGATTCTAAGAAGCCATTCAACTTTGAACCTGGTGGATTCATCACCAGCTGCGCAGCTCCATCCGTGGTCAGCAGAGCTGAGACATCCCTGAGCAACACACATGGGCAGCGCAGTGGCGTGCGGTGTTACTTGGTGGGAGGAACAGCCCTCAGGAGCCGTCTGCTTTCAGTGGGAGCACAGAGGTTCTCTGAGCTCATCTGTAACTCACTGAAGTCGCGCTGGCAGCAGTGTAGTCGCAGCAGCGTGACAGCTGAGGCAAGAGGCATGACCACAAAACTCTGCGTACGCTGAGGAGCATCCTCCTCCAACAAGACTTATTTCAGCAGCCACCAGAGCTCAGATGTGTGTGCGTAATGCTGCAAAACAGGTGTGCTCCAGAACAAGAACTACATCTCAGGTGTTTAATTCTCCTCTCATTGCCCTGGAACCGGAGACGGATGGATGTTGTCCCTGATGCACCAGAGCTTCTGAAGCAGGAGATGGCGTGTGATGATTGTGGCCGAGTTGCTTTTGTGTTGGGTCCCGTTGCTGCAAAGCAGGTGGGTTATCACTGTGTGCTCTCGAACCTTCATAGGTGATAATCTGATTTCTGATGGCGTTGTTGCGACAGTCAGTGTCTGGCTGGGCACGGGGCACTGTAGTCTGGCACCCTACTGCAAGGAAAGCTTATTTTGCACTGTGGTAGGAGTGAAAACTCAAAGTACCATTTGCTTTGGTGTATGTTCAGATGCCTCTGCACATCCATCTCGGTACTGCCTCCAAACCAGATGGGATGGGCTTTGCTAGTGGCAAAGCTCTGAGCAGTCAGCCTTCTCTCAGGAGGCTTAGTGCCATCTCCAGAGCGCTGGCCGGGTGCCCTGCACAGACACTGCTCCCTGCTGCCCGCAGATAAGCTCTGATCCACTTCCTGCAGAATTAGGAGAGGCTGTCGCTGCCATCACCTCTTGGCTGCTTCCATCCCTCAGTGTTCCCAGGAGAGGAGAGAGCAATCTTGTCGTCTGGATGAATTGTTCTGGATGGTGGGAGCAGTGATCACTGTTCATCATGCTGTTACACCAGGACAAGATTTGGGCTGGGACATGGACAAGGAAGCCCCCTGGCAGACCCTGGGAGCAGACACGACCACAATAGCTCTGTGCTGTTCCTCAGCACCCTTTGCATCCCCTTTTCTCAACCTTCCAGACATAATACATTGCTTCCTGGCTATTTTTCATCCATGCCTGCACATTGCATCTTCTGCATTACCTTTTCACTTCCTTCTACATAAGCTTACCCTCTAGCGTAACAGATTTGGGGAGAAAGGGGACTCTGAGCCGTGGTTAATTTTGATGCTTCTCGGGGAATGCATTCCCAGGTTATCTGGCTCTGCCTGAGTAACACTGTTTTAAACTCTGCTTTTCCCACACAGACTCTCCATGCTCAGAGAAGGTGTCCTCCCTAATTCAGCACAGGTTGCCGCTCTCACTCGCTCCCTTCATCCAGTGCAGAGTTGTTTCTTACAGCATACCTGCCGTGCAGCTCCTGGCTCTGGTAACCTGTATGTCACCGTAACGTCACCCTGTCTGCCACACACGGTCATCCGAGGAGCAGCCCAAGAGTGTCAACAGCCCCTGAATGACCAAATCTCCAAATGCTTTGGGGAAATTTTCTGGTCACCTGAATTATTACAAGCACTCACAGAAGGTCCAGCATCCCCCCACCCAAAGGTGTGTGGTTTCCACAGGTGTGTGAAACACCAACCCCTCCCAGACTGTACGTACCAGCTCATGGTGGCATTTACAGTCCTGTTGTGCTGACCGTCAGGTAGACGTGATCATCCCTCTGGCTTTCCAAGTTTCAAAGACATCTTCCTGGTCAGATCACCCGTCAGAGCATTGATCAGTGTGTATAAATATCTAAATGGGAGGTATAAACAAACGGAGCCAGGCTGTTCTTGATGAATACACATCAAGCTGTACCTGGAGGTACATCCCTAGAGAAATGGGTGGTTGATTGATTTATGTAAGTACTTGACTAAAACGATGATGGTTGTTTCCATCAAGCATTACTTGGGCTTGGTCGTCTATAGACAAAGTTGTGTCAGAAGCTTCACCTTGCAGTAGGAGCTTTTCCCTCTCATTTTCTCTTCCTGCTGATCCTGGTTCATAACGCCAAGTTCAAGTTGTCAGTGGTGCTCAGACCCAGTAAGGATGGCATGTGGGAATAACGCGAGGATTTTTTGTATAATCTCCTGCAGCCTTCTTCAGGCACCAACCCTGCCAATGCCCTGACACAGCAGATGTTACCAAAATCCTTCTAAGTAGGCGAATGGAGGGACATTTGACCTACTTAAATAAAAAAACCCCACAATATATTTATTTTATTACAGTTCAGGCTGGTAGCAGCTTCCTTAGTGTCCAATCAGTTGTGCACATGGCAGGAGCTTTTGGAGGGTGGGACGCTGCTGGAGCAGCAGCTGCCGGGTGTGTAGGTGCTGGGCTCAGCCTAGGCACGGTGTGTCATGGCAGGGACTCGCCCCCGGCCAGGCTGCCAGGGTCTTGGGGCTTGTCTGTGCCCACAGCCCAGCACTGCCTGGCATGGGACTGGCACCAGGCTGGCGGTGCCGGGTCGGACCTGTGGCTGGCTTTGTGGCCTTAAAACAAGGCGCTGCCTCCACAAGTGACTTGGGGCGGAGAAGTACCTAACTCCCGCCTTGCTCCTCTGCATGGTTTTAAAAGTGCCTGAACAGGCAAGTGCTTATTCCCTGAGCCACAGATCCTCTTACGTGCGTTCAACATCATGGCCACCTGTCATCGCCAGGCGCTTGGTCGAGACCCTGGTCCCGAACCTTCCCCTGGGGCTGGAGGCACAAGCCCGACCCCATCTACAGCAGAAAAGCAAAGGGGTGAGCCTTCGGGGGGGCAGAGGGCTGGGAGGGGCCCCAGCCACATCTTCCTGTATTTAAATCAAACCTCTTCCCGGACAACTAATACCAGACTGCAATCAAGTCCTTTGTACATGACCTGGCCCCAGAGAAGCAGCTGCTTGACGAGCTGTCCCCCAGGCTGCTGCGCCCCGCGTCTCTTTGCGTGTCCCTGGGGCAGGGGATGGGCACCACTGGTGCTGTGCCACTACGTCGTCCCTACTGCCTCGCTCCAGCTCCCTCCACACTTTCTCTGAGCATGCTGTGTCCGACCAGCACACCCCTTACCCCTGTAACCCTCAGGTATAAGATAGTTTGGCCATTTTGAGGTCACCTGTGACCCCCAGCTTTGGCACCTCCACCCTCAGAACTACACTGCCAGGCCTAGGAGCCTTCCTATTAAATTGAGACAGCCCCACTATCTCGTTCAGATCCCAAGAGTGCAAGTCTGTTACCTGGTTGCTCTTCAGCCTTGGAATCCCTTAACAGCCCTGGGAACGTGTTCCTCCTCCAGATGCCCGCTTACCCTGCTGTGCCCCAGCCCCTTCCCTTGCTGTCCTCCCCACGCACTGACGACACTCCATGCCTCTGCCCGGGGCACGAGGGAGAGTTCCTGTGCTTATGGCTTCTCCTCGCCCACATCTTTCCTGAGGATGGTTTTGGAAGCTGCCCAAAGCAGTTGGCCAAGGTGATACCAGAATGTCATTTGACTCAGCATCACTGAGCTGCCTTCTTTCCGAAAACATAATACCTTTAATCCAAAACATCTTATTTTTTTTTTTTTTTATGCTATCACGAGGGCTTTGTCATTTCACATCTACAGGATGTGGCCGTATGGGTCTGTTTATTTGCTCCTTTTACAGACGCAGAACCCTGAGTGTCTGATCACCTGTGCAGAGGGCAGGCTGTCTCCAGCCCAGCCCCTCAGAGCGGGGCCCAGCACCCCGGCTGCGTACGGCCTCCCCAGCAGAGGGGCAGGGTCACCTCCCACCACCCCCTGCCAACATGAGCCTAACTCACCCAGGATACCATTTGCTCCCTTTGCTACAAGGGCAGGTGGGTGGCTCACGTTCAGCTTGATGCCCCCCAGGTCCTTTTCTGCCAAGCTGCTTTCCAGTCGCCCCAGCACGTACTGGTGCATGGGGCAGTTTCTCCCCAGGTGGAGGGCTCTGCCATTCCTCTCGCTGAACTTCTCCCAGGTGAGGAGAACAGCACATAAACAAGACAAAGAGCAACTCTTACCCTCTTTATTCTTAAAAACCTTTTGGGTTTGGTGGTGGTTTGTTTATTCCCCCCCATCATGGGACTCAGTGAAGTTCTGGTAACTGCTTTGTTCATACATGTCTGTTCCACACGGGTCTCTCTGCTGACAAGTCTGGCCTACAGACAGTTTAGGTTTGCTGGTTTTGGTGTGGTTCAGACGATTGAAGGACCTGTCTGTGGAAGATGCTGTGAAGGGGAAGGTGCATGCCAAGCAAAAGATGGAGAACATCCCTCTCCCTTGCCCCCATCCCAACAGGGCATTCACCTCAGGGAAGTTCATACACAGGATTAATTTCTCAGTGTTTCCTCTTATACAGTAAAAGCCATAAATGTGAGGGGTTTTCATTCCATTTCAACTGACAGCTTCAGATCCTTTACACCCCTCTACCCCGATAATCCACCTCACACCCACCCTCGCCTCTCCCCGTGACGTGACGATGTGCTGGCCCCCACTGCCAGGAACACCTGGGACCCCCTCTCTGCCTGGTGTTTGCTCTTCAGCCTTGCATTCAGGGAAATTTAAACCTGTGGCAATGACACAATTTCCAATGCTCACTCTTTCTTAAAAAAAAAATGCTACTCAGCCAGGCTCTCCCCAACTGCAGCATGAAAGGGGACGAGCCTGTTCCAGCTGAGCTTTCTGAACCAAAATGCACCTTGGTGTATAACTCTTTTTTTTTTTTTTGTGCTGTGACAAGCACGGTGTTCTGCCTGCTTCAAGGAAACCATCCTCCTGCCCACCTCTGCACCTGAGGAGGGTGTAGATGTTTAAAATGGGGACAGGTGGCTTTGCCCTGAAACAGGCCAGGGCTGATCCCCTGATCACACAGCTTGGCCACAGGGAACTTCCCAAACCTCTCCAGCAGGATCAGCAGGAGCCTCGACTCCTCACCACCCACCGTGTTCTCCAGCTGCGAGGAGTCACTTTGGGAAGGTCACACAAAGGCAAGGGCAGGGAAAGCAAGGCGCGTGCAGTGCCCTGTCCCTTTTCCCAGCTGCCAGAAGAACCCATGCCCTGCCCCAAACTTCGAAGCAAAGGCAGCTGTATGCTGAGGACGGGGCCTGCTGCAGGGGCAGGTGGCTCAGATAATATCAGCACACAGGAGCTTCTCTCCCACCTTCCCCCCCAGCAACCCCAGACTCATTTTTGTCCTCACCATCCCAGCCCCTTACCTTTATTTCACATCAGACTGTCATAAACCCACCTCAAGCCTTCATGTATTTCAATACAAAGCAGCCAATAAGTTAAGCAACGTAATTTATTTGACATTATACCAGACATGGGTGCTCCAGACCCAGACTTGACCTTAAAACAATTTAAAACCCTGGATGTGCTGTATTGGCAGTTATCAGTTATTTGCTGTATTGGCCCGAGAGCTCAGTGTGTCAGGATCACAGCTACTGAAACAGAAGATGGACTGCAGCAGGAGGCGATCCAGCAAGCACTGTTCGTGCATTGCAGCTGCAAACTCACTTCGTTTCAGGCTGCCGAAAGAAACGACAAGGCTGTTGGACAACTTTGCAAGTAGTTCAGTATAAAGCAGCTCTCAGTTACTCATGTCATAGTAGGATTTAACTACAAAAACAAATTTTAAGAAAATGGATTTTAAGAATAACTTTTTTTCTAAAGTAATGGGCAGGCTAAGAGAAAGGATCCCTCACCTGCAGCAGGGGGGCTGGGGAGCGCTCCCTTGCCCTTGCCACTCTTAATGAGGAAGGTACCACCACACAACATAGCTCCTGCTGACAGTACATTTAAACAAAATTTTAAAAAACCCAACAAAACAACCCCTTACACCACTGCTCTAACACCATAAAACCGTGCAGCACGATCCCCTCTGGCAGAGCCTGCCTGGAAACCTGCAAAACCCGCCCAGAGACAAGCACGCACCTGAAGACAGGAGAGAGATCTGAAACAGAGAATTACAACCAGCCTCACCGCAACCTCTCAGCACCAGCCTTGGCTGGGCAGATGCTATCCTTCACACTGCTTTACTCCATTTAACAAACGCTGACAAATGCCAAAAAAGTGAATAGTATTTATTGGTGGCCAACAAATCCATAGTCGCCATGTCTACTAAATTCTTCTACAGCTGAGAACCAGGGACATGTCATCACCCAACAGGCTGTCACTTCCCCATGCAAGAGGCACCTGTCGCTTATATGAAGTAGTTTAAAACGCACAAAGATGAGATGAACACGAGTGGTGGTGGAAAATCCAAAGAAAACTTTTTCCTCTCTGAAGTTACCAACTTTGTTTCTTCAGACAGAGCCTCTGAAAGGAGGCAGGAGGTGTCGTACATGTATGTATGTTTCTTAGGGTATCACAGGAGCCAGTCCTAGTTGAGGTAACACATACTTGCATTACACAGTTCATATTTACACAATTTTCTTCTTCAAAAACTTTTGACATGCACCATGAAAACTACCATCCCCTTCTCGCTCATTACAGACACGGAGGCACTATACCCTGTAATCTCAGAACAATTTGAATTACCAGAAATAAAATGAAAACTGTTTTCAGGGAAACATGCATTTATTGTTAAGCATTCCCAGTGAAAATCAACATCTTTTAAAATGTGTGTTTATTTAAAAAATCATTTGTGTACAAAAGTGTTTGTGTAGTTTTTATCTTCAAGACAAGAAAAACCCCACTGATGCCGTGTTCCAGCCCACCCGCTCCTCCTGTACAGGAAGTCTGATGCTCAGGAACCAACCTCCTGCAATCACTTTTAGTGATAAATATTTCTTTTAATTAGGAAAGTCATAATTTAGGATGGGAAAGGTAGGTGAAAAGCAGGGTTCTTCAACAGTTGACATCAGCATTCGTACGATGGCAGCCTCCTTCAGACACCACAACAGAGCACCAGCAGTTGCCACAAACCATAAAACGGCCAATTTCAGCATTTTCACAGTACATCTCCTCTGTCGAGTCCTGCATCTTAACTGACATTATCAATGAACGTCTCAGCACCATAAGCGATCGGATAACTATTTTGATGCCTACAAAGCAGGTAACAGCAAAGAAGAACATCACATCACAGTATAGTGCAAATGATTTGCAAGAGTTTGCCCAGTAAGAACGAATGTGAAAAGTCGAGTTGCTGCCTACAGAGCACCGCAGCTGACCCACCAAGCAAGAAGCTAAATGCATTAAGGACAGCTGGTCTGTGAGTCTAACAATGGATCAGCTGATGACACCAACACCACAGACAGAAGAGCAAGCTTACTGATAGCTTTGGAATAGATCAGAAAATTATCAAGAAAGCAGCAACTGCCCCTTCACCTGGTCATAGGAGAAAGCTGTGCCTGGAAAATTAGGACTATAATAGTGAAACATGTATGTGGTCTTCCCAGAAAAAGCTTTACACACCCAACGAGCATCTTTACTGCCATGCTCCAGTTCTGCAATGGAACAGACAGCATGATGAAATGTGCTTTTGCTATCTATTGTTGAGCCAATTGCTCATCAAAACCATACAAACCCAACCGCCTGATCACACACCAGTGGCCACGCTCATCAAGATGCTTTTCATCAACTCTGTCAACAAAACATAGCAGGAGAGGACAACTCATCTTCTTGTTGCACCTGCTCGTTAGCAGACATTAAGTGAAACCAACTTTTACTGCTAAATTATTCAACATTTCCCTCTTTGGGCAAGCTTCCCAGTCTAAGCTACCTTTTGCTGGTATTTATGAAGGAAACCAGGGACACGTACAGAGCTGGGTTTCCCCTTGTGCTGAAAATGGAACACGTCACCTCCACAGTGTATGCCCAATGCAGTAAATATGACCTCTCGCTTGTGTTTCCATCTTCTCCCTTCCCTTCTCCAATTAAACAAGCAATCCATATGCTCTGGAGTGCCTGGTCTGATTCACAGCTGTTCAGCTTAAATTTGCATAGTTTAAATGTTTCTGTTACCCACACCATACAATGCAGATTTGGTATCACAAGGTAAACTTCTTTCTGGCTATTTAATTCCTCCTTTCAGACAACAACAAAAAAAGATCCTACATTACTTATGTCAGTGTTCCAATACTAATTTACTTGGAAAACAGTTAAATACAATGATGACTGAAATAACCCAAGACATATTCCTACACCATTAGTACTAATTGCTCTGATCAATACCACCGAAGCAATGATAGTCAAGGCCCCATGTACTCTGTGGCAAGTTTTTTGTTTTGTTTTGTTTTTAAATTTTGTCTGGAATATGCAGAATGAAGGGCCACATCTTTCCAGAAGAATACATTCCTACGTTTTTTGTCTCCAAAATGTACAAGTTTGTCATACTGAGAACTCAGTTCGCAGAAGCAACGGAGGGAAGCTGTGAATTGGGCAACTGGGGGTGGGATACAGTCAGGGCTGTTGGCACTCACAGGAAAAGAGCAGCTTTTGGCAACAGGAAAGAGCATTTCTCTACCTTTGAACAAAGCTGTCCTTTGGTCTCTGAGGAACTACATGAGATAGGAGCTTCTTATTCCCCACTAACAAAACAAACAAGGGGAAAACCACTTTTTTAGATACATGTTAAAACATTCAGCAGTGAAATCTGCTTGATGCTCTGGCAATCAGCAAGTGTAATTACCAATACCTTGTTTAGAAAAAGGGGGCCATCTAGACTTCAAAATTGCTGTTTCAAGCTGTCTTCTTACATGATAGCAGAAGACGACGCAGGATTTTTTTGTACTTAGAAAGCAACTGTACCCATGTTTTATGTTCTTGTTCTAAGAGAGTGGTAAATGCGCAGCCTGAGTCCGCAGCTGCAGCAGACGGCATGACAACTTCACGTCTGTGAATGCACAGGGCCCTGAATATAGACAGTGCTGTTCAGTCGTACAGAACACAGAACTACCATTTTGTATGTACAAACTCACAATGATAATCTGAACACTAACAGCAAAATTCCTAGGGCTCAGCCCCAGCTGCAGTTAAACTAACCTTGTACAACATTATCCCTATATTCAACTCTGATAGTTACCAAGAATACAAAAACATTCCTTATAAAGGACTCGCATGTCAAAATTCAGAGGAACTTCAGACGACAGATCTCTCCTTAATGCTGGGTATTGTTTCCTTCCCAGCTCATTTCTTGAGAAGCTTCCCTCCTGCCAGCACCTGAGCTAGCGTGAAGATATCTTTGCTATGAAGCGTGTGAATGGAGGGCAAAATCCAGTATCCAACATCTATACGCAAGGAGAAAGGGGGAGATGAGTGTTTTGCAGTAGAGCAGAATATGAGGTAACTTCATGAGAGAACTAAAACTTAACAGGGCATCGTTCCAGAGGTGACTGTGCTTACCTAAGAACCATTTCCTCTTCTCCCCCTCCCCCTTTCCCTGGCTTCATTTATCCCTTTACACACTGCTGGAAAAACCTGCTGCTCTTAGGAGACTAATGTAATCAAAAGAGATGTTCAGAAGCCCGTAACTGAGAAGTTTCATGTCCCCAACAATGATTTCCAAGTTCTTTCTTTTAATAAATAGCAGCGAAGAACAAGGTAAAGTAGTGAGGAATTTATCATTACCACCAGGGTAAAAAAAAAGTGATGTAATCAAGGAGTTCTTAGCCTGTATAACAGAAAAGACAGCAACTTGAGATTAACACAAATGGCAATTTGCCATAGTTTCCTACTATCCCTGGTTTTCACCTAATAAACCAGCTGAACAGTAGCAGCTTCTCGTTAAAAAAATAAATAAGGAAAGACAAAACAACTCATTTCCTTTGGCATCATTGCAAATGGTTTACACAAACTCAAGAAAACTGGCACTGACTGCACCTTAAAAAGCAGTAAATATAAAGACTAAGCAAATGCATTTAGTATTGCACTGATATGTGTTCAAAGTATTTACTGTCTGTGCCCTGAAATATTTTGAGCTTGGACACATCAGACAGAGCAGTACAGGGAACATCCCCGAACTAGCTGGGTCTCTACAGGTCTATTTTCGGGCTCTGTTCCCCTACCGCTATGCTCCAGATATTTAACAGATACAATAATGTTCCTGATTTTCTCTAGTATGATTTATAAACAGACTGTCTATAAAGTCTGAAACTATTTCAACTTCTACTTCATAGCTCCAGCAAAACCCCAGACAGACATAGATTTCCCCACCCCATTAATCCACAGTTTAGGAAAAAACAGCCATGGAAAAGATGACTTATACAGTACTCCATTACCCACAACCCCCACTCTCTAGTCTCAGGATTTCGCTGAACTTCCTTCTCAGATATGTTCTCAAAAGTTAACATCATATTCACAAAGACATTACAGCTCTCTTTAAATAGATGTACTAGTGTCTGAAGTTGCAAAACTAATAATTTTCAAGCTTTTGTACTCAGGATGAAATGTTATTTTAATACGAATAAAAAGACTGACTGTATGTACAAGCCAAGAAAAGATTTCAGTTTTGTTTATCAGAAACATCAATCCAAAAGAAAGCTAAACTGAGAACACACTTCTACTTCTATGTGCATTTGAAGTATGTACAGTAAAAACACCACATAGCCTCCGTGTGTCAACTAGAGAAAAATGCAAGCAAGAATGAATTTTGAAGTACCTGGTAAGCAATCCTTAAACTGAAGCCCAAAATAAAGCTACAAGACCACTGCAAAAAAACAGCTGATTGCATCATATCAAGTACTCAAAGAAAATTTTTCTTAATTCTCAGTACTCCAGAGAATCAGCTTTTTCCTCCTTCAAACCCAGTGAAATCATATTATCCAGAATGTACTGAAGAACATTTTACAACTATTAAGACCAAAAAAAGGAAAGAAAACCAGCTCCATCTTTTTTGTGCTATATTGAGGCATACTCCTTACGAGACTGTGTAGAAAACATGATGGATGAAAATCATCACTGATAACTCAAAATATATTTTTAAAGGGGAGCCTAGACTACTGTAAATGACACACATAATACTCACAGATGATGAAGCATAATTTAGTGAGGATTTTCAGCTGTATGATGTAAGGGAGAGGAGAATCAGGTTTCCCAATTAATAAGCTAGAAAGAAACCAGTTCTGAATAGGTCACCATTTGGAACTTTGGGTAAGTCTTGAAAGTCTTTCAGGAAGAAAGTTATAAGAACACTCGAGTGTTTCAATGGTGGTCTTTCCAGCGACACTACCTAATGTCTATTAAGTACAAGCATGCAAATATAGGTCAATCCACAGGCACATAGGATCCATGTTAAAAACAGTAAGATAGCTGTGATGAGTGGCACCAACAATTTTGATGTCTAACGCTCAAAAATGTTGCTTTCTGAATTACTAAATCAAAATCCTGAAGCAAGTTCCTGCTAGTCTTCGTCACACTGCTAAACACTAGAGTAGGCATGTTTTTCCCCCATTATTTTAGCTGAGCTCAAAGAATTTTTACAATATTTGTAAGAAAAAAAATTAAAGTATTTCCCCTTTTTAAATTTACACAGACGTTTAATTAGCTTTATTTACAGAGCGTTTTTTTTCAGTCTCCAATAGTGCCTAGATAGCATCATCAGGCGAGAGTGCCAGTTTTAAAAGAGAATCTATATAGAATCCTAAAAATAACAGATGGTGATGCTCCTCCAGAAGGGGCAAGCTGGACTACTGAAGCAGCTCTCTCTACATGGCTCAGTTACTCAGGAGTAATTCTGTTGCAGTCTCTACATCCCATGATTTTGAAGACAAGGCCACTATTACTGCATTCTGCAACGAGAAAACAAAAGCAATAATATTTTCAGTGTGTAAGCCTACAGCTCTAACAAGTGGAATGAAAAAATTCACAGACTGATCAGAACACATCAGTTTAGCATTTGTTACATTCTAACCAATAATTTATAGAAAAAACTGTTTCAAAAAAGGCAGGGGTAGCTCACAAGATTTACTAACAACATAGCATTTTAAAATTCTGATTCTTAAAAACAAATTAGCAAAACAGAACAATCAGACCTATAAAAGGTCACAGATGTAGCAAGTATACTAATGACTCCCTGTATTTATACACATCTACTTGTTCTGCCCCTACTGAAAAATATTTAAGTTATACATACTTACCCTATCAAAGCCCATAGCACAAAGGTTTTCTATTTTTTTGGTGTATTCTGGACTAGAAACTGGTGCTCCAGCATACACATGTGCCCAAAGCCGAGCTGTCTGTTTAAACATTTCTGGGTTTTGTTTGTACTACACAAAAGAGAGAGATGGGAGAAGGGGAAAGTTAAATCAACTCAGCAATCCAAGCAAAAAGCAAGATGATATGGCAGATTCCAATCCACCACTCTTTCTACAGTACCTTCAACAGTGTTTCACACTGATCATACTGCTATTTTTGAAATTAAGATTTGGAGATGAGGATTACACATACAATACACCTATGCAAGCATTCAATTTAATGCGTTTGCCTTTACATTAAATTACACACTATAGATATTTTATGTGTACAATCAGACACTGCTCTCAATTGCACTGATCAAAAGTAAAGTAGGTACATTTAGCACAGCTCCTGAAAATTTATATTCGGTGGGGCAGAGCACAAATTATCCCTATGTTCACATTTCTTGCATGTACATACTGCACACTAACGTATTTCTCTACTCACTTAAAAATATGGCTAGTTTTATACACTGCAAGTAGTTCTGCACTTTTTCAGTCAGGGCTGACATTTTACTACCAGGCCTCCTATGGAGAATAAATATATTGATAATGTATGTGACAAAAGAAGGGCTAAAAAATGGGCATGTGCAAAAAGATAGGGAGCTGCAACTCTTTTCATGCAAGCTATTATTTACCAGAAAAAAAAAAAATCACGCAGGATAAGTACTATTTTGCACCAATCTCGTCAATCTAACAAGTCTTCTAATAAACAACAAAATGGACCTTATCACAGAGAGTTTTCAGCCTGCACCAAGAACTCAAAAACCAAGAAAGTGGGTCATCTGTCATAATTGTACTCAGAAAAGCAGGAGGAGTTTCCTGTTTTAGCAACTTCTGTATATAAGATCAAACTTAAGTTTTTTGTATTTAAAAAAAAAAACAAAACAACTCTTTCACTAAATTGTTACACTTGAAAAAAAAGTAGGTATTCCCACCATTAGATATATAATAAAATTTAACACTAAATAATAAGATATCGGGAAATACATTTTTCAAATATTTAGATGCATATTAAGGACAGAAACATGGCTGATTATCATNAATAAGTGGTCTGTAATATTTTTTTTTAGAAAAGGATTAAGTTAAGCATCAGTAGCATCCTGAAGTGCTATATTCTTCTGCTCTTAAGATATCTTCCCCCATTTAAAAAAATATTTTTGAGAACACTGCCAAGCCTAGAAAGCAACTAGCTGAAACGCAAAGGATTAGTTATAACTGCATTTTATTCAGAACTATCTTTCATGTTCTATAAATAAAATTCCTTTACTTAGGTATTCATAAATAATCTAGCTTCTCACTGAATTGAGAAAAGCCTAACGGCTCCTTTTACTGATATCCCTATACCGGGAATCTGAGGCAGTTAATGTTGCTGTACTTACAAAAAACAGCAACTAGCTGAAGTAGTTTTGACACCAGACAGCTGCTGTCTGAAAAGACTGCCATTATTCAAACAGGAGTTCTCCCCGGGATTCAGCTCCAGAGCTTGTAGGACACTGCCATTTACCTGGACAGCTTAGCAATCTGAGGCATAATTTAGTAAATTAACATAATGAAAAGTGAGTGCGGACGATAACTAATGCCTTGTGAATTTTAGTTTTGTGGGGAAAAAAAAAAAAAAAAAAAAAAAGAGCCCCCCAAAGCAAACCTGGAGATGAGGCATCCATGGACTCCAGGTGCTAGGCTGGTCTGGGGAATTTTGGAAGACAAAGATTCATTCAGTCCTTTACTCACCTGTTCCTTCCCTCCGGCTACCCATCTGGGCACCACTGGAATGGGANCCACAGTCCCACTGGACACATCCCCAAAGGCACCTGGAAAACTGCTCTTCAGAATCTAGGAAGTTTCATGAAGTTTTTTGCCTGGGGAAAAAACCTCTTTCCAGCTCAAGTGGTTCTACAAGACTGTTAGGATTCCCAACAAAATTCTATCACTGGGGCCAGAATGGGAAACACTATTCTTGTTCTTTGTGAAAAAGGAAAGGGTGGTTTTATTTAATAGAGTGTGACAGCCAGGGCAAGCACCCGGCAAGAAAAACTGGTGCAGGGACATGCCTGCTGGCCTTTGCAACAATTCTCCCTGCGCAGTGCAATTCAGTCTGACAGAACTGTCAGAGACATTTGTTCAGAGCAGACTTGCAGTACTGCAGAATCCCAGAAACAAGCCTCCTGTACTTTCTAATGAGTATAGTCTCCCCCACCCAGTGGGGCTACATCTCATCTCCATGTTTCCCTCCGTCTCCTGACAGGTTTGCTAAACTGCTAATCTACCATCCTACACAGATTTTAGGAGGAAGGAGTGCACACTTTGTCACCCTATCCTGGCCAGTCCTGACTTACAGGAGATACAGATGAGTGGTGCTGGAAGAACCTTCTACTTGCTTTGTTCTTTTGTTACTGAAATATACCCTTACTACCAGTCAGTGGGGAAGCCAGGTCTTCTGTCTCCCTAGAGTAAAAAGGAAAACAACACGCACATACTTGGGACTTTGTTGAAAATTGTCAGACTATTAAGTTATGGAATAACTGTTCCTACCTTTCAACAACACCTTTAA
>VZTO01016011.1:19906-32320 GCA_013400615.1 Syrrhaptes paradoxus | reverse complement strand
TGATGGTCTGGTCAGATGGTGGAAAAGCTTTTTATACAGTTGTCACCATCATTTTCAAGCCTGTTAAAATACCATTTGTCAAGGAAATGCTTTTTCACTTCCCCTTATCCCATTAGCCTTATATTCTTAGCAGAGTTAGGGAGTTTGACATAAAGTTGAGCTACCACAATTTAGTAAATTACTGTGCTACAAATAGAGTCTCAAACCCAGCTTGTCTCCTTCTGCACTGAAAGTGTAACAGTTGAGTCCCAACGGAAAGAGAAACATGCTAAGCCACCTTGTCTTGCATTTGTCATGGGCTAAATGGGTTTATGAAATGGCTTACCATGCTTGTGCTGATACATAATAACTTGTTCAACTTGATTATATGTTTAAACCCTTGTTAATTTTGCAGTAGTAGCATAGGAGTCCTTTGGTCAGCTTACGTCAAACTGCCTTGTACTACTTCTTGTACTGAGGGTTAGAAAACCACCTTTGTTCATTTTTTTAATTCCTACTTTCCATGATTTATTTTTATGCTTTACCTGTTTTCTTAATTCAGTGCAATTTTATAGCAGTACAATAATGTGTTAGGACTCCCTGGGAGGAAGCATGATCCCCAGAAGTACAGGAAAGGTGACAGGTTGAGATTCTGAACTTTATTCCCATCTCTGGCGTGGATGCCTTGTGGGACTCTGGGCAAGAGGGTTATTGTGACTCAGAATTTCTGCAAAGCACTTTAGAGGACAGAAGTGCTTTTTCTGCAGAAAGCACAATAATCTATTCATATTTAGATTAATGTGGAAAGGTGACTTTAAATAATTAAGTGTTGCTAGCACCATTCCAGACTTTATGAAATACAAGGTTTTTCATCTCAACTATGAAAGCTCTTTCATGATGATGTAACCGGTTAAATTACTCCATTACTTGAATATACTTTGCTGTAGCTACCCCGAGTACAGGTATCCCATTCACTAGAGCAAAAAAGACCTGATATGATGGTAAAGTTGAGGAATATGTATAAAGTAGAGGAATACTGGTACTGCACACAGTATGACCTAAGTATAATAGAAACTTGTCTCTTTATACATTCCCATGTTACATTTTGAATAAATAGTTCAATTGATTATCTTTCACAGAATACGGGATACAGAATGTATCCAGTAAAAAAAAGCTTAATAAACCATTTTAAATCCCATTGTGCCCTGTTAGAAGTGTGTAACCTTTTAAACTGCATATAACCCATTAAACTTGCTGTACTTCAGTTTCAGGGATTCTTATTTGGTCTAGCAGCCTATGTGAAGGGCACCTCACATTGCTTTCTCCATTCCAGAGGAATGGACGGAGTTTGTAATTTGTCTGGACGGAAAATGTAACAGGTGAAAACACCAGGTGTAAGTAAAAAATCATCTTTGTTAGGCCTGATCTCCCTCCTCTCATATATCAGTAATTTATCATGATTAGTAAAGTTACACTGGTGTAAAACTAGTTTAAGTGAAATCTCACCTAAGTTCAGCTGCGACGGGAAGCAGTAACTATGTGATCATAAAAACAATATTAGGTTAAAGTGAAAGTAAGTAGTGTCATAGAGTCATAGAACAGGCTAGGTTGGAAGGGACCTCGACAGATCATCTGGTCCAACCTTTTGTGGGAAAGGGAGCCTAGACGAGGCTATTGAGTGCCCTGTCTAGTTGCACCTTGAAAACCGCCATCAACGGAAACTCTACCATGTCCCTGGGGAGGTTGCTCCAGTGAATGTTTGCTCTCTTTGTAAAAAAAATTATTTCATATGTCAAGATAAAGCCTCTCCCAGTGCAACTTCTACCCGTTTCCCTTTGTCTTCTGCATGTCGCTCCTTGTGAAAAGAGAGCCTCCATCCTCTTTGTAGCTGCCCTTTAAGTACTATCCAAANCTTTAAGTACTATCCAAATAAATCTAAGTCTATCCAAATAAAACTGCAAAAACAGGGTTTTAAGTATCAAAATAGTCACTAGTATTTTTTTGTTTTGATTTTTTTCTCCTCAGCGTTTCACGTTAAGTCCTTCAATAAAAGTCAGCTTAAATGGTGACTGCTTAGGATGTCATAGATTGGAGGCAAAGGCATGTCACTTTTGGCTTACAAAAATTTTAAACGCATTTGAAACCTGAGGCTGCAATATTCCTTTTATAGGTAAGAAAACTGAGGTGTAAATAGTCCAGTATTGTGTAAAGCTCTTGCTCTTGTGACTGTCTCTGAACTGCAGGATAGATTCACTCCATTAGAGCAGCTGCAGTCCTCTTATTCAGAGCAGCCCAGATGGAAACAAGGATGTGAAGAATTGATACAGGATATGAAACTGAGATAGACTTTAGGTATATCCCAAGCTGCAGAGTTAAATACAGCCAAATAGAGTTGGTTGCAGGCCCTCGTTGAGTTCCTAGGGACCAGTTCAGACCCATGTGATACTTAACACTCAGCAATATATGGAAGTCTCCATATATTCTACCTTAGTTTTATAGTTCACTTGCCTTCTGAAGGAAACATATTGTGCTTTAGAATTTTCTTGGACTTTGAATTAGGTTTAATTCAGAAAGAAAACCAAATTTTGTTGAGTAATCAATACCCTCTGCTGCTTTGCTTCAGCTAAGATTGAATGCAGCAGTAAACCAGCTGGTTAGCGGGATGCAATGGTGATGAGTTCATCAAAACTCAAAGGAGAAATCTCCCAATGCTCAGGAACAATAGCAGATTGCCAGATTTTGCTAAAATCTGGGACTGAATTCTAAGAGTGTTGTGCAAAAGCTGTCCTGTAACAGGTCCCAGATTTAAGTGTACTTATCAGAACAGACATAAATATTTTAAAAATAAAAACTAAAATAATACTAAAAGAATCAAAGCCTATATGTACAAGAAAGCACCCAACTGGTAAGTAATCTAGAAGTCGTGTAATTTGCATATAGTGCTTGAAAAGTAGTAAACGTAGATGCACAGTTGAACGTGACTAAGTGGTAAACTAGGACATGCAGATACTTTCTCAATCAACCAGAATCTGAAATAGTTTAGTGGTACAGTAGTTGTTTCTGCATGCCTCCATTGCCAATGCCTTTTTGTAGGGAAAGGATGAAAATAAAGGGGGAAAAGAAGTGTGTAAGAAATAATGAAGCTGGAGATGCAAAGGAGTGTATCTTGGGAAGAGCAGCTGCTTGAAACACCCTGCAGCAGCATGACAGCCAGCCAGCTTGCCAGGGGCAGCAGGGAATTTGTAAGTCAGATCAAAAATCTCTCCACACCTGTGTGACGGAAAGTGCAGCAAACAGCCTGTAGCTCAGCAACTGACTGACTGGCAGTGCTGACAAGATGGGAAAGCTATACGCACGAATGGGAAAACACAGTCAAAAGCAGTACATTAAAAAAAAAAATTAGAGAAAATATGCAAAAGGGGCTTTCACACTCAATCATTCAATAGCATTGGAAGTGAATCAATGTTCTGTTCATACTGTCTGCTCTGGATATAGCGGGATTATACTAAATAAAAGAACTGACGTTTTTTAAAGGCCTCTAGCATCCAGTTGACTGAAACATCAGGTGAGAAAGATCTGGGAAGAATATTAAGCCACAGTGCACTGGAAAAAAGCTTGCATTCATACATGCATACAACAAATGGACTCTGTTTTAAGTACACCATACATTGGATTTGTCACGATGTGTCTCTCTCGTGCCATCGGGGATACAATGATGAATTCAAGGCCTGCTCTGAATACTGTGTCAAGACGCTCAGCATCATACCTACTGTAGTTTCTGTGGGTCTCTCCATGTACATCTCATATTTTTCACTATGCAGAGGAATCAGCCACAAACCGTGTTGTGGACAGTGTTCCTTTTTTTCTGCTGTTCACGACAAATCTCAGAGATGAGATCCAGCAGGAACTCTCTAAAGGCTGATACCACAGTGTGGTTTTGGCTATAACCAGTAGGAATTCAAAATATAAATGCCAAATACCTGTTCATATGTACGTTTACCCTCCTGTATGTGGTATGTGTACTATGCATATAATGAGTTCCATTAATTATTCAATTCCATGTAATTATGTTTGCGGTTGCTCTGAGCTATTCTGAAATAATGTAGGAGTTAATGGAAATAAGAAGGAAGGTGCTTGTATTTAATAGCTTTGTATATTTTCAAGCCTAAGAATACTTGCATACTCCGCTAAGCTTTATATCTTAGAAGTATCTGGGTCATAAAACTTGTATTTGTTACTGTTCATGGTGGTATTCTGATTATTTTGTACTTGATCACCAGTCAAGAATGGAGCCAGGTTGTGCAAGACCTTGTACAAACTGGGAAAATTTACAGCCTAAGTAAAAAAGGCAAACATAGGGCAGAGGACAGCACAACACACATAGTCACTGTGAATGCTTTCATGGCAGAAACATTGTAGTAGCACCATGAGGTATTTTTAAGAGGGGGCACGAGGGAGGGAGTGAGACAAGGTTATACCAGGTAAACAGAAAATAAGAGGAAGAGGGAGAGAGACAGCTAGCCAGCCAAGTGGAAATGAGGTGGAGGAGAGTACACTGAAGAAGAAAAGAAGGGTGTGAAACAGTTAGCACAAGGCAAAATCTATGCTGCTTCTTTGTCTCTCCTTAATTCCCTGGCTCTCTAATGCCATTTCTTTTTGGTATCCTCTCCCTCATAGTTTTCTTTTCATTGGGGTAATTCCTCTCCTGTATAAACTGCAGTATAGTCATAGTATAGTCATAGTATAGTCAAACTACAGCAGTGTCTTTGAAAACTAATGTTTTTGTCAGTGGAATGGGTCCCGTGCTGAGATTGTGAAGCCTACCTGCAATCATGTGCAAGTGATCAGGATGATACCCTTCCAAGGGTTCAACTACTTTGCTTCTCCCAGAAGTCAAGAAATGTGGAAGCAGAGGCATTACATATAACAGGGAAACAAGCATTGTATGATGTTGGAGTTAGTCTCTGAACTGTGTTCACTATTGATAAGAGCATTGAGCTTGTGCAGTGAATCAGTTCACCTGCTTTTTGTGCATGATGCATGGTATGATTGGCACTTTGAAAAGGCTCTGCCTGACTTAGCAGTGCTGCGAAACTGCAAATAATCTTTTTTCTCTTGTTCCAACATAAAGCATTCACCTCTGAGTAAAAGCAACAGCACTTTTGTCCCTCTTTGATATGGAGCACCTCCTTTAATAGTTCTTCTCTGTATTTATAACTGACTAAATCATTGCACACACAATGTAAGCCAATAGTATCCAGTACGGTGTGCCGCAGGCATTGTGTTACATTGGTGATTTACCAGATTTGGCAGGTTTTCTCCCTACAGTTAACATGGACTGGGGATAATATAATAGCTGCTATCTTCAATCCATATCAAACTGCAAAGTACTAGGCAGGCCAAAACTAAGAGCCTTCTCACTGAAACATTAATTTTTGATAGGAATTCATATGATCAATGTTGGCATTTCATTATTTAGTGTAATGAGAATTTGTTATTTAAACTGACATTTGTTTGGAATGCTACAAATGCCAAGATGAGGAAGCAGGGATGTGAACGGTTCTTATGCTGTGCATTTCTTGTTCTGCCTGCTTCAGAAGTGAACTCCTAGCTATTTGCTCTTCTAATCACCAATTCACTAGAAGATGTCGCAGGAGTCTACAGAAACTATCTCAGGACAATAAACCCCCTCTGAAGCTGTAGGTTACAGATATGGGAGGCAGAAAAGTTAAATAATTTGGCTGTAATGGCTGTAGAAATCCCAAGAATTTTCCAGAAAAGCTGTGAAGGAATAATTTGACTGAGCATGGAGTTTAATTGATTTCACCAAATCTGCTTTGTAAAACAGAGTATGTTTATATATACATGCTCCTACTAGGAACAGAATGCAGATACTCTGAGCCCCATTCTTTTGGTCTGGTGTTTAATTCCCTTCTTTCATCCCTAGTGCACTTTAACATCAGTGATTGATGAATTATATGTACATGTGTAGAGATCAAAGTGTAGCACAGGGAGCCGGGTGGAAAACAGTGCATTTTACAAATCCTGTCCTCTCCTGCCTTCCCTCCATACACTTTTTGTTCTGTTTGTTCTCAACAGGCTCACTGTTGTAAATTGAACAATTTTTGATGGCCAGGCAGCTTGACTTCTTACTGAAATTTGGGATTGTAGGTATTGTATTTTGTATATTGTATTCAGTAGGTATGAAAGATGCTGAAACATCAGGATGCGCGGTGACTCTGCACTGTGCCCTTGTACTGGGAAGGCACCCAAATTGACAGTGGGAATGGGTGGGTTCTGAAAAGTAAGGCAGAATACAACTACTTGAATAGATCAACCAAATGTTGTCAACATTATTTTTGAAAGAAGTGTGTTTTTTCACTAAACCAAATTTTGTGCTTTGAAGTAGCCACTTTTCCTGGAATAATAGTAATTCTATATTTAAAAAAAAANAGGCTGTGCTTGAGGTGAGACTGGCCTGCCCTGCGCTTACAGTCAGCTCTGTGTCTCTGCAAGCTCATCTCCAGTACTGTGTTTCTGCTCCCCTCCTCTCCAGACAGAATGCTTTCAGAACTCCCTCTAAGCTTCCCAGGAAAAGCTATCACTTGGCCTAAGTACTTCCCTAATGGACATTTAATTACTCTGCTCTAATTGGAGTCTGAAAAATTTATCATTAAAAAAAAAGCCTGTAATAAACTGTTTTAAACCAGGATGAACAATACTTTCCTAGCCTAATCTGTGTCTCTCTCTTGAATCTTGAAAAGCATGTTTACCTGGAGATTTATTTTGAAAAGGCTTTCTATGTAGATCTCAACATGACTTTTTAGCATTTGGCTAAGTTACCATTTGTCTTCAGTTGGCATTAGTTGAAAATACCTTGTGCTGTTCAATCTTCTGGGAATTCACAGAGAGAGATAGTGAGCTGTCATTCCTGTGCTATCTCTCAGAGAAGCTGACCACTTATCAGTGAAACGAACTCTGAATTAACCTGGAGGATTAGCTGTCAGGGGCTCTCTGAAATGTTCCATGAGACAGCCCCATGATAGAATAAAATTCCAGAAAAAACCCAATAAAATCAAAGTTACCAGGTTACCAATTACCACTGGTGTTCAGTGGTAATTCTCTGTAGTCAGATCCTTTAAAAGTAGAGCCTTGGTGGGAGCAGGAGAGCCCCTTTGTGCTTTTTATCTTGTTCTCATTAGTTTCATGCAAGAGGGACACTAGGTGGCTAAAGGAATTTTCCTGTTGTCCAGACTGTGGATATGTTTTTTGACCTGGCTCTGAGGCTTTCTAGACTTAGTGTAAATGGTGCCACTTCTGAGTGCCCATCAATTTCACTGCTTGCTATTAGCTACCAAGTGCCCAAACCCAGAATGTAAAAATATCTCCAAGCACTCAAAGTTTATTTATGTGTCATTTCATTAAATATTTTTTGCACCTGTAAAGGCCTTATTTTCTCTTAGTGTTTATTATGACTCACTTCATGGAGATACTTCTGTGTTGAGCTATACTAAATTGAGCTATGTCAAAAGCAACATTGTGGTCAGAAGTGTGGCTGTGTTGAATGACATACAAATTCTCCTGTTCCGTATTTATTCTCTCCTTGGACTTCCACGGTCTATTTACAGGCAGAAACAAGATTTCCCTCCTTCCCAATATGACCTGATACCAGGAAAAACACTGCCATATTTTTCTGCTTACCTTGATCACCAACAAATGCTACCCAAATTAAAATCTGTATTCAGTGTTTAGCTGATGCTTTTCATCAAATAGAGCTGCTTATCAAGAAGTGTTGTATTTTTCCATGTTCACCCTTGCACAGCAATATTTACTGCTTATTTACTTTCTGAAAGTCTTGTTGACCTCTTGCAAACAGCTCATAGCTTCCAAGGGGTTTTCTGCACCTTTCTTTTCTTAGATCATTGAAGCCAGGGATGGCTACAAACCAGATACACTGCTAGCAGATTTCTGTGTGCAGCAGCTCTGTCAATGTATCTTCATCTTCATTCATCCTATCCTTTCACCTCCTTGCTTTTTTTAAAAAATGGAATACCAGTTAGGGGTATACATGGAGACTAGGATGAAATAATACAGCTTTGTTAGACCATGAAATTTGTAGAGGCTAAAGACTACTCCAGTCACAGCTGTAGTGTTCTCTCTGGAGATGAGGTGCAATCCTGACCAAACTGGTTCAGAAGTCCACAAACTCCAAGCAGCTTCAGTAGGATTTTGACCAGCATCATAAGACTGTGAACATCTGCCAACAACAGAGACTGAATAAGAAGATGATGCAAATTGTGATTTCTTTAGGTTACACCATTGCATAGGTAAAGTAAGTTGTGAATAACTGTGTGACCATCATAAACTTTTCACTTTCTTTGTGAGACCTTAACAAACCATTTCACTAATCTATAGAACAGAAGTGTCTCTAGGACCTACACAGAACTTTGAGAAAGAGAGCAAAAAGTGCCGTAAAGAAACCAGTAAGTTATAAGTAGGTTAGAGGCAGCTCATTACTGAAGAGTATGCTTGCAGGGCAATTACATAGTCTACTAATCCCAAATGCTACTAATGATTGTTATTGTAGTAAGAAGTCGGTATGCACTGTAGCAGAGCAATAAACAGGTGCTGAGATAGTCACTTTGGCACAGAAGAGAGCCTGCTAGTTTTGAGATGAAGAAACTATTCTGCAATGACAAATAAGTCTCAATGCAGAGAAAAAAGAGCAATGTTATGAGTGCAGCAGAGTGGTTTGTGTGCACACTGGATGTTTCTCACCCTGAATGTGCCAGCAGAGCATATAAACTTCTGAGAGAAGCAGGTTCTTCCACTTTCACACCACTGTTGCCCCATAAACGTTTCATTCATTTCTCAAGTACAACTTGCAGATTAGGCTTCCACCCATTGTGTTGGTGATAGCATTTGATCTTAAATGGCTAATAACATAGGACTGCTATTTCAGGTGCCTCCACATGAAATATGATGCTGAGTGCCCCAGAAAAAAAATTAACTGTTTGTGGCAGGAATGGGATTGAATTTGCTGCTGTGTGGAAAATGTGTTTATCTGCATGCCCACTGTGTGTCTGTGTTTGGTGCTGGTTGTAGCATTTGAACAGAGAAGCAAGAAGATTATTTTGGTGATGTAAATACCAGTGATAATAAAAGGAGAAATTGTAACTGAGCATTAAAATAGTCCTCTTGGTAATATTCTTACTCTGATAATAAAGGATTTTGTTGCTCGAGGTCACTGGATAGTTTTTTTAAATGCCTTAATGGCGCCAGCTGAGCAAGTCTTGATAGCAGGTAACTTCTTTCAAATGGCAATATATTCATCATCTCCATTCCATACCCATCTTTCCCCAGCACTTCTCACTTTTCCCCTGACCTAGACCCTGCAATGTCACCTTCCAGACTTTGAATCACTCATCTCTCTCCCTCGTGCCCTCACCAAATGTTATCATCACGCTGTCTTGAGCCCTGACATTTGATTTGTGTGAGCTAGGATTTCTGTGTGTCTCAGTCTGACATTTTATTCAGATTCCTTCTCTGAGGAAAACTGAGGGAAAACGGAGCAATGTATTCCATTTCCACCAAATGGCAAACTGTCTTCCCATAAAAGCAAACCCAGTAAAAAGTTTGGAAGTTCATAGCTAAATGGCCCTTTCATGGTGAAGATAGGCTGGACTCTTACAATGCTTAGAAAACAGCATATAATACCACCAATGTGTGTGTACTTAAAATTTGTATATACAAATACATATGCATTTTGTAAATACATTTTCATAAGCTGTCCCTGAATGTGGCTGCTGTGACCTCACTCCATGCCTGGTATACCCAAGGGAGGCAGCATTGGTTTTGTTCTCTGGATTTTGTAGATTTTTCTGAAAGCAAAGGAGAGGCTTGTGCCTACACTGCATTTTACTTTAATGTATGGTCAGGCTTTCAAGCCTTTGTTGTTGGGACTATTCATGTGCTTAAGTGTTTTGCTGGATTGGAGCCACAGAGCAGTTAATGAATTAGTGCACATACCAGAGTATAGCATTCTGTTTCTTCTTTCCAGACAGTTTGTATTTCCAGTATTTGTATAGGGTATAGGATATAGGGTGACCAGAAGCCTGTTTTCTTTATTTATGAAATTATATGTAAAAATGTCTTTTCAGTAGTTAATATTTCTGCATCACCTTGTGACAGATTAATTCTCTTCCCCTTTTCTTCCCATTACCTAAAGAAAAAGTATATGTGGTGGCCATTGTTGCCATACTCTCTTCTCTTCTGTGAAAGTGGCAATGTATTAATGTATTTTCCTTGTGGTATGTCCCAGACAGTGTTAGAAAGAGAATTTAGCTGCCAAATAATTAGAGTGATGGTGGTAACAGGTATTCAATGCAGGCTGGCACAAGTTTCTCTGAAAGCATTTGCCTAATTCTGTGCTTCAGCTTGGAATATGGGAGAGTAGCTGTGTATCTCTTTGGTAAATTTCTCCTTTGGAATGAAATTTTTACAGTGGCATTTGAATTGGGAAAACACATTTATACACAACTTATTAGGCAGCACATGAGTTCTCATTTTGCTAAATTATTTGTGGTCTTCTGTATTGATGCTTCTGCTTCAGTAGTAAATAGGCCAAGCGAGCTCAGGATCTCCACTCTTCCACTGGCAGTGCTTTGTGTGGCATGTGCTGTCAGTCACCAGCTCACTTGTATCACAGCTATGTCAGGTCCTGGTTTCTACTTTTGATTAATATGTGGTGGCTTTCTCAAAGCAAGGTCATGCCCCAATAGAGCCAGTAGTGCTGGAGTTCCCCCTTGCAGGAAGCAGTGCTGCTGACTGCATTTTATCCTGCATATTGATGTTATTTTCTGGCCTGCTAGGCCTTTTCTGTCCTGCGTCATGGCACTGTCTCCAATACTTGCTTGCATTAACTTGGAATTCCTGTGTGGACTAGTAGACCAGAACTAATTTTAAGGTACTGTTACGTGTTATTTTCTCACAGTGCTGCTTCTGAGGCATTTACTTATTTTTCAGTAGAGCACCTTTCATCCTGAAATATCGCAGGGTGCTTAACAGATGTGATCCTAGGAAATGCCATTACCTCTGGACAGAGGACCTTGAAGACATGGACAGTATGGGATGTATGTACAGCATGCTCTGGGTTTTACTAGAAGCAAACTGTAACACTCACAGTAGTCATGAACACTAGAATCAAGTGAACAGAAGGAGGAGCTAGGGATTTTTCTCCCTTCACCATGTCCCTGAAGAACAACTGAGACTCATCAAGAGTGGATAGAGACAACAGGAGGCAACAGCCTTAGTTCTGATGTTATACCGAGTGGGTGTGCTAACAAGCAACCAGAGTCAAGCAGCAAACTGCAGATCGACTCATTCCTTGAATAGTACAACCTCCCTCATAGAGAGAAATAAAGAAAGAGGTGTTTATAGAGAAAGCAAAGTTGCAAATGGTAGCTACTCTGTAGGTAAAAAGAGGAGAACTAGGAGTGGTGACTTGCAAGGGATATTATGGCAGAAGAAAGCTGTCAATGCAGTAGCTGTTGGACAACATTACATTAAGTTGGGAGTTGGACTCGATGATCCTTATGGTTCCCTTCCAACTTGAGGTATTCTATGATTCTCTGATTATCATAGACTGTTATGATTCTATGAGTTATCAAGAAGACCAGCACGAAGAGGGAGAACACCTCAGGAAGATGTAACTAGATTGGGGTCAGAGAATGACAGAAAACAACAGGATAAGTGATATTAAAGGGATAGGGGAAAGAGGAAAAATTCCATATCCTTGCTTGGAAACCTCCCTTACATTATCTTCCCTTTCACTACAGAAGAGGAGGTAAGTAGTTCACACACTTCTGTGGGTTAGCACACCATTTTTTCCATGCCCAGGGACCCTGAACAGAGGCCCCGCTGAGATGGGCAATGAAAAGACAGGTTCTGGGAAGGATACATCATGCTTATGTGGGCTGTTGGACAATAGACAAGTGCTAGAAGATACTTTAAAGAAAATACAAGCAGTTTCTGTATTGCCAGGGACCTGCAAGATGCATGAGATTACTGTGAAGTGCTCTCCTACCTTCACTGCGATATAGAAGGTAGTTTCTTATACCCCAGAAAGCTAGGAGAAACGTCTTGGGATCCTTTCTGCCCGTTATGTGCATCAGCTTCTATATAGCAATACCACCGGACTTTCTTTTGTTGAGAGAGCAAGGGGATAAGTGATTCAAAATTATTCTGGTGGATAGAGGAAGGGCAACAGACATTATCTACCTGGACTTGTGCAAAACTTTTGACACAGTCCCACATGACATCCTTGTCTCTAAGTTGGAGGGACATGGATTTGACAGAAGGACCACTCACTGGATAAGGAACTGGCTAGGTGGCTGCACTCAGAGTTGTGGTCAATGGCTCAATGTCCAAGTGGAG
>VZTO01016011.1:1233-19425 GCA_013400615.1 Syrrhaptes paradoxus | reverse complement strand
TAGACTAGACATTAGGAAGAAATTTTTCACTATGAGGGTGGTGAGGCACTGGAACAGGTTGCCCAGAGAAGCTGTGGATGCCCCATCCCTGGAGGTGTTCAAGGCCAGGCTGGATGAGGCTTTGAGCAACCTGGTCTAGTGGAGGGTGTCCCTGCCCATGGCAGGGGGGTTGTTGGAACCTGATGATCTTTAAGGTCCTTTCCAACCCAAACCATTCTATGATTCTATGATTCTTTTAAATTGCTGTAAACAGCCTTAAAAAGTAGTTAGTGGTGACTGTTGTATTGTATACAGTACAGTGCTGTGGGTTTGTTTATCCACTGAAAAGTAAGAAGGAAGTGTGAAAGAAAACATGTCTGGGCACAGTAAAATATATCTATATCTGATCTTGTAGACAGTCAGTGTATTGTTAACATGCTGATTCTTAAAAGTGTATATCCCTTCACACAGCAATTTCATTCTAAGAATCCTGGAGTCTTCTGAAGATGTATTGACATTAAGCATGTAAAGAATAACTGCTGATGTTTTGAGGTAGAGAGGAGTTGTTCTCTAACACAATGTAAGCACAATAAAATGTTTATACAGTCATTAAACTCTTTGCATTGGATCAGTCATTTCCTGTGCTAATTCTCACTCCTTACAGTGTTAGTAACAGGCCTCAGCTGACAGTATCATTATAACCAACACAGATCTCAGGCTGACACTACTGTTGCCCTTTTGTTTTGAGTCTGATTACAAGTAAATTATTCATTCTGAGATGCAATGAGGGAAAAGGACTTATTCCTGCCTTCAAAGTCTATGGAAAGCATAAAGTCATGCTGCCTTCAACTCTTCCTGATAGATGAATACAGTGACTGTGTGTAGCACCCTCCTGTGGTGCCTTCTGGCTTTTACTGCTAGTTTCATTTTCTTCTCTGCTCTCTCTTTACCAAAATTAGTGTCATGATACTGACTCAGAAGTTGTAGCCAAGACTGAGGACAAAAAGGTGTACTGTGATTAGTAATTCATGTGATGACCGTCAGCTTTCCTCATGGGTCTTCTTACTATTTCTGGGTACTACCACATCTTTTCCCAATTCTGCCTGCCCTCAGATGTTGGAAAATATTTTATCACTTTAATCTTCTGTTTTCTGAATGTATTTAGTGTAATGTTAAGAAGGTATTTGAAAGAAGGAGAAACATCGTGAAAAGGTAGTGTGTTGTGAATAAGTACCCTTCATCACACCTCTCAAAATTTCTCATTCTTAGTGCTGATAGCATCCCTTTTATTCCATTTCTGACCCCTTGTCAAGAGCAAGAAATTGTCAGTTATGCTGAAATTAGTTTAAAAACTTCGTATGGGAACATTGATCTAAATTATCTCTTTCTACAGTTTACTTCAAGAGTTGGACTTACATTTCCAAGGTGTGGATCAAGCAGCATTAGTCTGCTATGATGCTATTCCATTCCATAGACACTACTGTATCCTAATCATCTTAATATAAAAACACTACAATATTAATCTGCATCATCAATAACAGTTATTTCTATTGTATATTGCTTGTTTGTATCTTCATCTTCTCCATAAGAAGCATGTACACGATCTCATAATTCATTTCCCCTTCGTCCATTCACCTCCAGAAATTATATCTCTGTCATACTCCAACTTTACCGTTCTCAGGGAGAATTACGCTTCAGTGAACTGAGTTTTTAGCTGGAGCATTCACAGTAGGGATTTTAAATTCATTTCAAGATGACGAGAAATTGGGTGTAGAAGTCATTCAAGGTAAGAAACAAGAATTTGATGACACTTTGGTGGCAAGTTAGTGTAGAAAATGGAGGGGATGTCTGATGTGGCTAATCTAGGTAATGCACTGCAGTTTTTTGTAGTGTAGCACTAGCATTTCCTAAGTTCTAAAGGTTTTGATCCTGTATGTGTCACCTTACTGTGGTCCCACTGAAAGAGGATAACATCATGAACCACTGAAGCCAGGCTTAGTGGCCAGTCTCCTTTTTAGCCAGAAGGTATAGAAGGTGCTAATTGTGAACTTGCTGTGTTTACTTGGCAAAGAAAGCAAGAGGCTTCTTCAGCTAGGGAGAGAATTTACCAATCAACATTCAACCAAAAGAGACTGCAGAGTGTACGCAAGCTGGTCAAAATACTGTCCTGTGTCCAACTGTGTCATTTGCTATGGTTCAGCTGTAGTCACACTTTTTCATGGTAATACTTTTAGATTGACAGCTGAAATGCAATAGTGATAGAACAGACTGCTTCTCTTACAAGGAGCTACTCAGCGATGCATTTCTAAAACAAGGGATTAATTTTCAGATTATGCTTTGTGTAGCTCTGTGTTGAAGCCTTTGGTTTCTTCGGGAACAGAATGACTCCCTTTTTCTGAATGAATAAAGGTCTGCTGCCTCCATAATAAAAACAGACACTATTCCATATGGGTTTGAAAAACAGCCATACCAAAATTAGATTGAACTGATGTTTCAGACTCTTGTTATCTCTTAAAGAATGTTGTTCCTTTTGTATGATATTAAATTGCTGTTATGTGTCACTGTAGAAACAAGAATAGTTAGGTGAGTGATGGAAGAAAGGCTGACAGAAAAGCACTAATTAAATACTGTTTTGCAAAGCCCTCATTGAAATTCATAGCTTGATACCTTCAGGGACTTGAAAGTAGGGGAGATGGAAAGATTTCAATTAAAAAGGTATTTGTATAGTTCTTTGTGAAGCAAATCATTGCCTTTTTAATATAAAGCATATAAGTATCTGTCTAACATGCTTTACAAACATCTAACATCATACCTTGAAACAATGAGTGTTTTAGCAGGTCTCAAAGCAAGATATTTTGAAATAAAATAAAAATCCCGTAGACCTAATATTTTATTCAGATCAAGGCTCTGAGGTTTTTTTAGCACAAATGCAATCTGAAGTAATTTCTACGTTGACTGATTAGAAAAATTTGAAAGGAAAAATATACTTGCAAAAAGAAATGTATTTGCTTATTAACTAATTTAGTTCTTTTTGTTTAGCTATGGTTGTAGTTGGCATCTGTGGTTTTTTAATGTACACAATGATCCTTTTATTCTTAAAAAGCTTTTAGATTTTTTTTTTTTAATTCCAGGGACTTTTGTTGCATGACATCTCATTGAATTGCTGTCTGAGCAACCCCAGTCAACAAATAACAGGAATGTAGCAATATATGGCTAGAAAAGGCCAGGGCCATCAGCTGAAGTCAGTTGCAAGAGATCCATAGTTCAAAAGGGTTCAGAGAACTTCTGTTCCAGATGCGACTAAATACCATGGGCCACAAAACACTTGTCAGCAAAACAAACTCAAAACTTACAGAAGAACCCCAAAATCCACAGCTATAATTTATCACAGTAAGAAAAAGAAAAAATTCAGGCCATTGCCGGTTCCCTAGGTCCTTGAAGTCACAGGGAACTTCAGTTAAATTCCCAGATAACCCTACTGTTCTGTGCCCAGTTATAAAAGACAGCAGATCCAGAATGATCACTGTTGAACTGACCTGCAGTAAGAATTCCTCTTGTGCCTAAATCTCATGGTCAGAATAGGAAGAGAGTGTACTAATAAACAAACACTGGCAGGTGCTTTGAACAGCTGTTGTAACAGCAATAAAACCTACCGAGTCTAAGCAGTATTCTTCGTCCTCTTACCAAATCACGAGCTCTGTCTCACTCCCAGCAAAGCCAGGAGTTTTTTAGCATGCCTTGGAGCATCCCTAGAACCGAGTCAGTGCAGATAGTATGATTCAGGGCAAAGTGCCTGAGCAGAGTGGAGCTAAGGTAATTCTGCAGAGAGGTGCAGAGTCATTTGTATCTCATTAGATCTCATGCAACACTTGAAACTATCTTGAAGCCACAAGATTTTGACCCTATGAATCTCTAGAGCATTGGCCTGAAATGTACAGGATTTCTTGGCAGGAGCACAAATGGCAGCATATTAGGTCAGTGCCCTTTCAAGGGAAAGTTGCTCATGAATTTAATCTTCTTCGCTTTATTTGTGTTTGTGTGGGGCATGTATGATGATGCTTGAAACTTTAGCTGCTGCATCATTGGAAGCAACACAGCGATTACCAGGCTTTATGGGAAAAATAAATACCAAAAGACTGGTTATTCTGATAAGATAAATTCTACCTCCTTTATGGACACAGAATGACCAAGCAGAATGTAACGGAATGCTTTATTTGAAATTAATCCTTTTATCTAATACCACATCCCCCCCCAAGTTCTGCTTATCAATTCCTTTTTTTTCTTCAGAAGTTGCCTTCACTTTTTGCTTGATCCATGAGCTTATCTAGTGAAGCACTCCGCTGATTTTATTTTTGCCGATTTCTTACATAGAACTGCTGAGGTTATGTCCATAAAGAAACTTTCATAATGGTTCCGTTATCAAGAAGAATGATCCAGGAGTCAGAAAATAACTGTGGTTTAGGACCTGTTGTCTCACAGTCAGTGGAACACACATGCCCACACGCTACCACAGTAACCCCTGCTCCTTCTCTCTCCTTTGTGACCTTGACCCCAAGCATGCCCCTGCTGTGTCCCTGATCTCCTATGAAGATGGAAGCCATGTACGGTATGGCTGGTTCTAAGCTGTCCTTTTGTCAGTAAGTCCTATTTTTTTCCTGCATGCTGACTGAGCGGGTGGTATGCTAGGTAAAGTGGGGTAGCTCTTGCACTGATATTGCAGTCTTTCCCGGCTGGCAATACCACTCTGCTTCCCTTCTCTCTGTTTGGTTGCCAGTTTTCCCAAAGCTTGTAGGAATGTAATTATCTTTGATAGCTCTACCCTCTAGCTAAGTGAGCTGGGATTGCCCAGCGGGTTCAAAAGTGACTAAGTGGAAGGACTGACAGATGGACAGACATCACAGTTGCACAAGCATCATTTCCTTGTAAACAGCAATGGTAACAACATTTTATTTTAAAGGAATGGCTACTTGAAAAGTTCAGCTGTCTAGGCTTACATTTTTCAATTCTTTGATTTTCTTTATTTGCTTTTTTAAAAGTTCTACACATGGCTTGAATAAAAATATGTATGCTCTTAACATTTTTTTTAATGTTTGGCCATCCATGCTTAATAATTATTGCTGCTCTACACAGGTTTAAACATAGTAAGAACATATACTACCAGTGGCAAAGCTTGTGCATTTTCCACTTTGAAAAAGCACATAGCTATCACTTAGGTGAAGAATATTTCAGCAGAGGAGCTGGCATTGAACAAGATGATGCTATTTTCTTTTTATACCATTAAGATTCTTAAAAAACTTACTTCACTGTGGTAAATGCAATACAAGTGGTAAGAATCTCTAATGACTGAGAAGCTGAGACTCTCCCTTGCTATTCAGATAGACAAAAAGTGTGTATACTGACTTTACAGGCAGGGAAGCATGAGATTCAGTGGCCTCCCTAGGGAGAGAATGCTGCCTTCTGATTTCTAGACCACTAGATTTCTAGCCTCCACTACTGGTATGAGGCAAAATTTCACAGAAAAACTGTTCATTAGTTGAAAAAGTAATCTGGAATCATGAGCAAATTTACGGAGAAATCAGAGAACTCAGACAGAGAAACAATATTTTGAAATTAAATACACATACATTTCATTTAGATTTTAGGAAAAAAGGGGGTAAAATACCTGAAATAGTTGAAGATTTAAAAATTATTTTGATTGTCTTTAAATTAAACTGTTGATTCTTCATTTTGCCAAGAAAACTGAAAAAAAAAAATCTGCTGAGACTAAATGAAACAAAAACCAAAAGTGTTTTAGACTTGATACTCAAAGCCACTCCCCTTGTGGGTGGTGGAGGGAAAGAGGTTCTCCAAAGCTCCAGCATTCAAGCTCAAGTCAGTAGTAGGAATGACTATGAACTCTAACCAAGAAGTGATTCAGAGCACCTGAGTTTAGGAGCTGAGGCTCTCTGTGGAGAGCAGAAAGCACCTCCAGAAGGCCACCAAGAACACTGTTATATGCAGCAAGGAGCGGGTTTTATTCCATTGGTGTTACGGATATAAGCAGAATGCATAGATGTGTAAAATGTATAGCATGCATGTAGTATTTGTCTCGGTGGCAATTAAAGCCACACTAAGTTGAAAATAATTTTTCCTTTTGAATTCTGAAATAAAACTCCATTGCACCACGAATTTTATTTTATATGGTTAAAACTTGTTTAAAGCTATTTAAAACTCTTGCAATTTAGCCTTTTAAAAAATATTTTCCAGTATTTTCCAATGTGCATACTTAACTGTGCATTCTGTATAATGAGTCTAGTCCACCCTTAACAATCTAGAAAAGTGGTCCTGTTTCCAGTCAGAAAGCTATTGGGTAAAAGTAAAGGGGAGTCAGATATGCACGTGTGTTGAGTTGGTGCTTACTTGCCTGTTTATTACTGTGGAATTGCAAGCAGAAAGGCTAAAAAGGAAAGTGCTTAAGAAATGTCTCGTCTGCCTTGTGAAATGATTTCTTCATTATCCAGGAAATGTGTGTAATGGAATAATCTGTTAATAGTGGAAAAAAAACAGAGTAGGTAGGCCATACAGAACATGCTAGAGGGACTCTTCTTAGATAGTAAGAACAGCAGGACTTGCTCAGAGTACAAGTCCATCTTGCATGGTATCCTGTCTCCAGTAATAGCCGTAAGTATCTAGGGAAGAGAAAATAGGGCAGATGTATGTGATACTTCCTGGCAATGTTTCCAGCTCACGGGGATTTCCTAAGCATGGTGTGGTTTGTCTTTTTGGTAGCCATTAGTGGATCTCCGCTACACATGCTCTTCTTGTCTGCCCTTGAATCCATGTAGGCCTACTGCCTCTTGTCTGAAGAAGTGCCACCTTCTGTTTTTCTCATCCTGCCTCCTGCTCCCTCCGTTTGGTGGTCTTTTGATCCCAGGGTGCGAGAGAAAGAAAACCGTTGGTTTGTAATGCACTCTCACACATTCATTTATGATATTGTAGATCTGTACAGTACGCCCTCAGTCTAGGGTCACTGAAAACATCCGGTCCAGCCTTGGCATGGACAGCCCTTGGCTTGAAACCAACCCGGAGCCCAGCAGCAGCAGCTGCAGAGCCATGCAGAGGTGCACCCCCTTCAACAGTTGTACTGAGGGCCAAGGAAGTTGCTTCACCAGGTCCTCCAGGCTCAGGTGAGCTGTTTGGGCTGCCCTGTGCATTCACACAGTGTTGTACACAAGCCCATAAACACTTCCAGAGCAGCCACAAGTTCAGTACAAAGACTTGCAAGTACCCCTGCAGAAGTTAGCTCACATGCAGTCAATCTTATTAACAACTCCACGTGCAAAAATGGGCAGATTGCTTCTGATGGAAGACAATCTTGTGAACATACAATACTACATTGTTTTGCAGCTAGCCCAGTCTGACCTGAACTGGTCAACAGCTTAGTTAATCCTGAACCTGGAAATAGAGCCTACAGTGAAAGTGAGCTGCTTATTTTATTTGCATGTGACATCATTTGGCACGTGTATCTAACCAGTGATTTACTGCTTATCAGAATGCAATAAGGTTTTGTAACTAGCTGTGGGTTTGGAGTAGGGGGTCTATGTAAGTAAAAGAAGGTGAAGCCCATTGGGTACTTTTTTCATTGGGGTTTTCTTTTAGTAGTTGAATTTATTTTTTTTCCTCAGGAGGTGAAATCTATGGTTTAAACTTTCTGGTATGTACAAGCCAGCCCAGATTTATTGTAAGTGGATGCTTCTTCCTAATTTTGATTCTGCCTTTGGTAGACGTGAACCTAAAACAATGTAGATTCATGCTGATGTCCATCAGAGAGCCATGAGAAATAGTGGGAGTTTGCTTGCTTGAGGATTATGTGGTATTCTATGTTTGAAAAAGTAGTAAGGGAAACATAGACAAAATATGAAGCATTAGAGAGATTTCTGAATAACTAAAAGCCAGGACTTGTTTAGCAAAAACATCAAATATGTTTCAAAGTAAATATTGAGCGTAGCTGAAAAAAATCTGTGACTATATTTCCCTCTCTCCAACTGGACTAATTGACGTAAAGTTCTGTTTCATGTGGGTGGCTTGCTATTGAGAAGGATTATTTTTGTTGCACTTGATAGCACAAGGCCACTTTTTCTCCCTTTCTTTTAAAAGATACAGTGATGGTTTCTGCCCAGTTAACCAGGCTAACCAGGCAGGCATACCACTTTGGGCCTTTCTGCTGTCTTTGTGGCTGGTAATTCTTTCTTCCAACTGCTTCATACTCTGCTGCCTAACAATTCCATATCTGATATTATGGTCTTACTTTCAATATAAGTACACTATTTTCTGCAATGTACTCTACAGTTCTTTTGCTTTCCTGAGACAAGTGGATACAGGTGTGGGGTGAGGCAAGAGGAAGCAATTAGACTAAATATCAAAGGTTCAGCTCTATACTGATGTGAAGTGGACAATACAAGTAGCAGAACTTGTTAACTGTGTCATGATGTCTGAAAAACAGGGAAAAGGGACAGAAGTATGTTGTTAAAAATGCCACGTTGGGGTGTTGTTCACTCCTTTGTTTGAATTACAGAAATAAATTTCAGTTATCCTTTTAGTAAGTCATTGGTTTAGGTCCAGTCTTCCAAACTTTTAGAAGCATGCTTACTTTTACTCCATAATGATAATTCAGTGTGATGTGATTCTTTGGTCAAAGTTAGCACAGTTGTCTTTCTATGAAATAAAATCAAAGGAAAATGGATGGAGCTACGTTCTGACTGTAGTAGTAGCTTTATTTTCTAGATAGTATAAAGGCCTCTGTCATGCACCTAATTGGTTCTGAAGAAAGGAACAATAGAAGTGATCTGAAAAATAAAAAAAAAGAAAGTCTTTTTTTTAAAGAATCCCATCTAAACTGCATATTTCTGAGCAAATAAAAAAATGTAATGGGATAAATCCAAAACTACTGATATCAGTGCATCTTTATGAATTTAGCAGGATTAAACACATTAAATCACTGAGGTTTTTGTTTAGTTTACAAGAGTATTTCTATTCATGCTGTTCTGTGGGAGGGTGTTGTTACCTTGTTACCTTGCTTGCTTTACAAATTCCTGTCATATGATTTAATTCAGTGTAATAGGTTACAATGAGCATGCTTCCAAAAGCAATAGATGTTGTCACAAATCATGTAGATAAACCATTTTTTACAAATAACTCATTATTTTTGTACTGATTCTTTTCCTTTCCTAGTCATATTGTGAAACGAGCCTGTGCTTCACAAATGTCAGCAATGAAATTAATTTCTAACTGCAGGAGGAATGATTCTCATAAAACAGAACTACGTTCTCAGCTGACATTTTGGAGTAGCACGTGTGTTCCTAAAGCAGACGACATGGGCATAATGCAAGTAAGCTCCTCAGCCTTCTGAAGAGTGGAATATTAAATTAAAGGCTACATTGGAGACTGACTCAAATACTGCTTGTCTAATGCAGGCCTTTTGACACAATCCCATACTTAACAGTTTTGCAAACAACTTCAAAAAAAGGGCGGAGCTTCAGATTGGAGCCATTTGAATTTCTGCTTTTCAGAAGTGACAGGTGTGTCTACAGTTCTGGTTGGCTACAGCTTGGCATTAAATGGGCTGCTTTTCAGAAGAGTAGTGCTTAGTAATTTCTTCAAATCATGCTCCTTCAGCAGAAACCAAGAGTTAGATCCAGAAATACTGACACATCCATTCCTGAAAGCTGGCCTAAATAAAAAAGGAGCTGATAAGTCACTGTCTTGGCCAATGGAAATATTTCTACTTATTGCTAGTGGATGCAGGGTCAGAGTCAACACACCCACAGCAAGTGTATTTTGACATAAAGAAGAATGCACTTAATTTCATAAAAGGAATAGGGAGTATTTGTGTTTAAAAGAGTAGGCAGTGCAAGTATATAAAGGTCCAAACTATTTTCTAGTTCTCTCTGACCTATCCTCTTAATTTTTATTATGCAATTTTCAAGGCTATTAGGTGTGACTCAGCTTGCTTTCCCTTCCTTTGCAACCACCTTCCAATCACAAAAATAAGCTAAAGTGGATAACAGCTCTGGCCTTTTGCTCCCAACACTGTTTCTACTACAGTGTGTTGTTTTAATGGAATGACTTAGGTGGTCTCAGTTCAGATCCCAGTTGACTCCAGCCCATATTATAAAACCACTATATACAGATTCAGTGGAATTGGCAGCCTTTGCTTGAAATAGATCCAGGGCCAAACAAGCATAAAGAATGAATTATTTCTTCTAGAGAGGGTCTCTTTAGGTCAGGGTTGAAAGCCTTGCAGGCCAGTGTAGGGAAGCTTCCACTCCAGCTGCCTGCATTGAAATTAGACTGTCGATAAATAGAGAACTACAGTTTTCAGAACTGCCAACTCCTTAACCTTCATTAGCGCAAATATTTGCTCAGGATTTTATGAATGTGTTTTCAATGTCTCCTATTGTATTTCATTCCTAGAATGATACTCTTCAGGAAAAATACTTAGGGAGTTGTCTTTTTCTTTAATAGACATGCAGCAGCATGAGCAAGGTATGTAAGATTCTGCGATTTTCAGGATAAGTTTCTGTAAATTTCTCAAAGCATTTCCTCTTGTCTATGGGTGTTGGGTTGTATGGTAAAGAGGTAGCATGAATTTTTCTTCTATAAAATAAGCAGGAGGCCCACAGGGACTCATAACCAGACTTCAAAAAACTGCTTTCTTAAGCCACTCCTTATGGCAAACTAGAAATCCCTGGAGAGCTGGTTTAGTCTGTGGTCTTGGCAGGGTTTTCTTCTGGCCCACCAGGTCTGGTGCAAGCACAGGTAGTCCTAGGCATAAATAACTCTGATTTTAATGAAAAAGATTTATGTGGTCATAAAGGAAAAGCTTCCCCGTGAGGCAGTTCTGTACATGGCTAAATACCTAGCCACATATGCACAGAGAAATAGCATCTTTTTTTTTAAATATTCTTCCACCACATAAACAGTAGAGATGGCTTTAGACAAAGCTCTTACCACAGCGTTTGTTCACTTGCCGGAACATCAGATTTTGGTAGATTTGACCTCATATTTGAAACAGATTAAAGAAAAAATTGTAAGTGAATATCCCACAAATAGCTAAGACATAGAAAAGAACCACTCTCCCCTAAACCAGCAGTTTGGTTTTGAATAATAGTTCTTTATATTTGGTCTTGAATCCAGTGCAGCATCTGGGGTAGGGAAGTGTGGATCTAATATTTAAGTTAGGATGATCAGTTGCAAATGTCTTTTCTTTTCACACCTGTGGATCTCTTCTAACTCTGATTTTCATCACCCTACAAGCAGAGCTTAACCATAGGCAATGGGCACTTGAGCTCTCCCTTGATGACAGCTGCTTTGGCAGATTTCCAGGCATCTGAGGGCCATGCCCTAGCTCGCAGAAACGGGACCTGACTGGAGTCAGATGTCAAAACTCTCTCCATCCTTTTTTCTAGGCAAAATACAGGGAGGACTTTAAATAGTGTCAACAGTGAAAACTTAAGTTATATTGAAATTTCAACAAATTTTGACGTTGTCTTAAAGCCGAGGATTTACCCAAACTGTGGAGGACTTCACAGGGCGTTGCAGATATCTTGTTAGAACAGTAAAGCAGTCATAGCTGGGATCATCTAGTGGCATAAGAACGGTAAGAATTGTCAGAAGATACAGTATTTTTCAGAATTACTTGAAAAGCTTTGAGCATATAAAATCTTCAGGTCTGAAATGGAAACAAGTATGTTGAAAAATAAATATGAAAAGAGCACAATTGTTCCATGTTTGACTAGATGGACAGAGGGAAACATTGGCTGTAGTGAACAAGGAAAGAAAGGGTGATAAGGTGGTTGTCTCCTATGGGTGAAAAGAGAGAGAAAGAGGTTGGTACTTGTTCTTCAGGTGATACTGTTTCAGTATCTTCTGCACGCAGATAACTTGATTTAGTTTGTTAATTAGATTTTTTTTTTTTAAAGCACATGGCTAAGGTGGCAAAAGTACAAGTGACAAATATGACCTCTAGCTATATTTGTCCCTTTTTGGAGAAGTCCAGCACTGAGCAGGAGGGAGAAAAAGATGTCAAAAATTTTAAAAAATTGTTTGGAGACACCTAGCTTATGTAAGTGCTTCTAAAATTACCCCTGAATGAACATGGAAAAAAATTGTCTCTGCTGCATGACACTGAAACTCTTCCCCACTGACCCTGAAGTTCAAATCTCTTGTTCAGGAATTAGGTTAGACTTCTTTACAAACTCTTACAATGGAGTCACCACATACAATGATCAGTCATATCTTCATGATTTATATTACCCTGATGACTAGCATTGGTGAGTCTGTTCCTGGATCTGTGTTGCTAGGCCCATTCATTCAGGCAGTGAACAAGCACAGATCTGAAGAAAAGATCTTTCCATCAAATCGGCCAAGGAGACCAAAGAGGGAAACAGAGGCCTGGGAGTTCAGGTGATTTTCCTTCAGGCATTGCAAGAGATCAGGCTTCCTGAGCTGTATGTGTGTATTCAGTCCAGTAGAGCAGTCTTTGAGGGCACAACCTTGTCTGAATACTTCTTCATCTGCAGCTTTTTTTGTTGGCAGCTGTTCACAATTTCTTTATAGTTAAAATTGATTTCTAATTAAAAGCACAGATCATGCAAGGAATAACTTCTCCATGAGTGGGCAAATGCATTTCTGAAAATCAGAGCTTAGGTGTGAATTTTTACTCACATACATGCACTAAAAATATTTCTTTTCATAAGTAAGGTGTAGTTACAGCTTAAAATGTGCTGTTTCAGCAAATGCTTTTGCCAGCAAATTATCTGTGTGAAATTCATTGAAGGCATGTCTAACAAGGGAATGCAACACTCGTGGGCATTTGTTTTAAAATTCAGACTTGCATTAAGCATTAAAAAAAAGAAGTATCTATCGCATTCTAACTCATGTCTCCAATCATATAGAATTTTATTGCTCAGAACGAACATCCATGTAGACCATGCTGGTGATGATTTGTGGTAAGTACTGCACCATGTAATAATAGGGTTTAGCCCTGAAAAATACCATCAAATTATATAGCTATCTCATCTTCTAAACCGCAGAGCAGATACGTGGTAAATACTTGGGCATCCAATTGAGAGTAATTATCAGGTGAGCTGCAAGGACATGTAATTATTGTGAAGCCCTACCTATGATATTTACTGGTGTAGTTACTGCATAAGTCAAGTATACTTCAGGACTCCATATCATTCTCTCAGCATAAAATATTACCATTAGGTTTTGTCATGGTTTTTCTCCTGGAATTCTTGGGGGGTTTTTTTGAGTTTTCAACTCCTGTTTCCCATTGCATCCTCATTGCAGCTGCCCAAAGGAAGGGCTCAGCCCACTTCTCATAAAGGAGGGTCCTGAGGGAATGGTCAGAAACCTTCCATGCCATCCATCTTCCCTGTCCTCCACTTCCTTCAACATGCAGGTAGTTTTAATCACTTTGTTTTCTCCAGTATCATATGCTCCTGGACTGCAGTGGACAGCACAGCCAGTTGGGCCAGCAAACCTGACAACTTCAGTACTACACTTCCAGCTTACATTATTAAGTTTGCACATGGCAGCTCAGAAAGAGAGCCTACTTGTCACAATAAAGTGCAGTGGCTAACAGCTGAAGGAAGGTTCTGCGTACCTCCAAAATGAAAGGCAACAACTATAAGAGATAATTCATACTTATATTTCTTGGTACTTGCATAGGCTGATGCGAACATGTAAAGGTGAGGCACAACCGTGGCATAAATGGTCACCAGTTATACTGCTGGCAAGGACGGTAGAGAGTAGTAGGATGAAAGTACTTTAAAGTCTGGGAGGAAACATTGTAGATTCTCTAGAAGCAGTTGTTGCACTTTGTGAATGAAATAGATTTGTCAGCTTTCCTGATGAATTTTGTAATTTGTAGGTCTAGGTGCTAAGTCTTTTCCTAATAAGCTTTTTGTTCCGCTGTGCCAGTATATTACACTTAGAAATTTTTCATTTTCATCAAAAGTAATCTTGACATCTCTGTTCCCTTTACTGCATTTCAGACCTTCTCAGAACCAGCAGGTTTCTTCAGTGTTACACTTTGCACAAGACCAGAATATCATAGTTTAACTATTTTACTGAACACAGTAATCTAGATGCTGGACAGTATTTAAAAAAAAAACAACTTTGAAACAAGTAGTGGAACCTTTGACACAAATAATGTTTTCTTTGGTTATCGTGCTAGACTTTATCTTAGACAGACACATGCACACAGATCCACATGCGCTCTTTTTCTAGTCTCTTAGTCAAGGGTTAATGATTTTAAACTGAAAGAGGGTAGATTCAGACTAGATACAAAGGAGAAATTTTTTTATGAGGAGGGTGGTAAAACACTGGAACAGGTTGCCCAGAGAGGTGGTAGATGCCCCATCCCTGGAAACATTCAAGGTCAGGTTGGACGGGGGTCTGAGCAACCTGATCCAGTTGGAGGTCTCCCTGCTCATTGCTGGGGGCTTGAACTAGATGATCTGTAAAGGTCCCTTCCAACCCAAACCGTTCTATGATGCTATGAAGTCTTGATTTGGTCATTGGCGCTTTTTGCCACAGACCATGTGAGTCTAACCAGGACACAGACTGCCTTCCTTCTCACCCATGACACCCTATAGAAGTAGCTTGCTTTATTTTATCCCAGATGGCTATACTGTTTCTATTTTGTCTCTCATCAGCCTGTGGAATCAGAACTAAAGAAGTCTGTGATGCTGAAGCGGTTTTTGTCTGAGACATAAAAGTGACATGATCACTGGCTGTTATCCAGCATAGTGAATGTATTTAATCATCTTTCCAAAAAAATTCATCTGACAAAATGTTGGAAAAGTTGTAGTTCACCAACAAACTCTTTAAGAGGTTGAGGTAATTGAAGTATAGTCACATTGTCTCTGTGCATTTCATGTCACATGTCTAAGAGAGATTCTGACTGAGGGTAGTTTATTTCTCTCCTTTAACCATACAGGGAGAATACAGAGACTGGATTCCTACTTTAGACAGAAACTATTTGAGATTAATTGTAAAAATACAGACTTCCCACTTTCACATCCCTTAGTTTCTTCAGAGTTATAATCTAAGCGGTCTTAAATGTGGCTTTACTGTTTATTCATGTAAGATGCTGTTGGTTTAGAGATTTCTGGGAAGCAGTATTTTTGCTGTGAGAAGTAGCATTTAAAACCGCTGACTTAACTGGCCTTACTATGAGAGCAATGCTATTTAACTTTCTTCAAAATTCTTTATTATTTTTTGAAAACTTTTGAAGATATTGAAAACAGGCATAATTATCAAGAAGCAATCTCAGTAATCCTAGGCTAAATTAAGTATTTTCCCTGTTTGGGGTTTTCTCTTTGACACTATTCCTATAACACTGATTCATGTCACTGCGTGGCATAGGAATGCACATTAATTTATCCTTACTCCTAGAAAGTGAAGTTTAGCACTTGAGGCCTTTGACCTTGTCTGAGAGGGTGAGAAATGACTTAACTTCTTCAGTTTCAAACTCTGAAAACTTGTTATAGAACCAAAGAAGTTGTCAATATTAAAGTAAATATAGTACTTTCTGTTGATAACAGATCTGTGCACAACTTGTTTCTCTTAAAAAGGTGCCTATGCAGAGGTCATCATTAAAAAATAAGCTTTCACAACTTGTGCTAAATAAGCCATGGCAGGTTATCACAATCCGTGTCACATAATTTTCAGTGACAGCAATAATGGTAATTTATACATCATGGCAATAAATTAATCCATTGTGTTGTTCACATAAAAGCAACAGCTGCAGTAAACATTCAGCAAGTAGATGGCATGTTTAGTTTTCATTATCTTAGAAGAAGGAACCTGTATAATTTTCTGCCCAAACAGGCAGTTTCATTTAGAAGTCCTTTTATGAACTTTCCTCAGGGACTTCTTCTTGGGTGACTTGTGATGAATGACCACAAAATCATTTTCCAAACAGTTTCATTTCTGTTCTGACATTAGTGGTTTGAGAACCATAGTGTAACCAAATCAATGTCAGTTTTGTTTTCTGTTCAGTTGGAGACCCCTTCCTAGCTACTCCTTTAGTAAGGAAATAAGGTGGTGGTTCTGTGCTGAGTAAAAAGATTGCCAGTGAGTATTGCATTGCATTATAGCGTTTGGATCTGAAAGTTCTTGCCATATCATAAATTCTATGTAAAGAGGGATGACTCTTCTAAATTATCAGTCCTTGATTACTCAATGTTTCAGTAAAAATCATGGTTTTGTAGAACTGCAAATGTCATCTTAGAAAAACACATTAGCGCAAAGCCTCTTACAAAATAATATTTATTTATAAGATTATGGGGTTTTACCTAACATTAGCCTGATTCCTTATTATTTCTTAAACCACTGACATTAGTAAAACTTGCATGCAAGAGAAAAGCCCTGGAAGACAAGGGTCAGGGTCAAAAGTAACATAGCAACCCTCTCAGTACTTAAGAAATCTCGCAGTTACCATCATGGAGAAAAAAAGTAGAGTGGCTGCCAATAGGGTTTCACAACAGTAGATTGAAGGAAAATCTCTATCCTTTTGTTCATGCCGTGAAGTTGAAGATGGAAACTCAGTATCATCAATGTGGAACAGCAATGTTATAAATAATGTCAAATGGCTTCCTAGTGCTAGGAAGCTCACTTGTTAGGCTGGGGTAGTACAAATCCTAGTTAGCAGATGTGCCAGACCTATAGATCTGTGTGGCTGAATTGTGAAGGCAAGGTCATAAGAGTGGCTTCACAAAAGAATTGCAGGCATAGGGAAAGGAGGAAGGCTTACTGCAGCATGTCTGAGAGGTTTAGGGTCTGCTGTCCCAGTTTTGCTTTCTGGCACCCACCACTTGTCCCATCTTCTTCGTTCTTTTTGGCAGAAAAAGTTCTGCACAAAAAGGGAGGGTAGCACTTCCAATCTGGTAAACACACATCCTAAAGTAGCATTGTGATCTCTTCCTTGGCTGGCCAAGTGAGGTAGCTGGAGTTTCTTTTACGTATGTTGGGTTTAATTCAGATTATGGTACCCTGTAATTTTTAAGGATGTAGATTACCATCAAACTATATTTTAAAATTTGAAGTCAGGCCTAAGTGCATGTTCTTTGTCTCCTTTATTGTTACAGTGAGTGTAGGAAAAAAGCTAATCAGTGATACCCAAAAACAACATAAAACATCTATTAATGGCATACAACCCACACCCTGTGGCAACTTTCCAGGTCCACAAATTTTTCTAAATTATGGTAATAATGGAGATCATTATAGCTTTTTTTTTTTTTGTAAATTCAGAATCGTATCGTGAAACACATAAATAACTTCATAAGTACTCAAGAATGCTAAGCTCATCCATTATAGCACCTGGAGACTGAAACTCCTGTTTGTATCACAGATTGTTTGCCTAGTACTTTGCTTCTGAACATATAGAGTTTCCACTGTTCCGCTTTGCTGGATATTGATAATGATGGTCCTTATGCCAATGGCAGAGAAGAATGCTCGTAATGTGTCTTTGGTCTGATGTCACCCCACAAGCAGCCTAGTTATACACAGCTGTGGTGAGAAAGATTGTAGTAGATTAAATCAAACCTTCCCACAAAACTCTATTAGAGATGCTGAAAAACACACATATGTATTTTCAAGCCAAGAACTTCAGTGGCATGCAAGCAATTGTCATATAACGTCATTGGGGAACACGGAATAAAACTGAGTGACACACCTTGTTCTGGTAAGCCTGAAGGTTATATTCATTGGCTTTCTCTGTCTGCCATCCTTTCCATTCATTTCTCCATTATTCCACTTTTTCTGTGTTATTGTTTCTTGTTATTCTGGTTCCAAGGAATTTAACTTACTGGTCTGTTCAACACACGGCCTTCTCTATTTCGTATCCAGACTAGATCACTTCCAGACCTTCATCAAAAACAGCTTTGCTTTCCTTCCCTATATGGGACTTCCCTTGCCTTCTACAGCATGAGACTGTGACCCAAGACCTTCTCCCCTGATTGCTTATGTGCTGCATGCCAGCATTATTACTTATGTCCTCTATGGGCATCTGTCCAAATCCTCTGACTCAGTGGCAATGACTGACTGACCCTTCATTCCTCTCTAGCCTCCTTCATCTCCTTATTTTACCTCTTCCCCAGGACCCATCTCTCATCTGCTTATTCCATCTGAGCAATGCCCGTGCATTCACAGTTGATTTTTTTT
>VZTO01016008.1:489-10668 GCA_013400615.1 Syrrhaptes paradoxus | reverse complement strand
AAGAAAGTACAAAAGAAAGCAATGGAAATGATCAGAAGTCCAGAAAGCACAAATTGTGTAGAAAGTGGAACTACCTTCGAATATTCTGTGGAATATAATTAATATATGCTTGTTCACTGCAGTAGATAGGTAATGAGTAGTAGGTTTAAGTAATACTAGGTGAATTAGATTACATATAAAAACTCATTGTAGCACAAAGAGTCAAACATTGGAATAAATTACCTGAGAACATATCTCCATTATCAAGACTCTTAAGAAGGCGTTCAGGCTGTCTCAAAGGGACAAGTCATCTTGCAGACACTCACATCTATGCATTGTAAAATCATATTCTAACAGCATGTTGTTGCTCCACATAAAATAGTGTAAAACCATGTAAAACAAAAAACGAAAAGATTGAACTTTTAATGAGTAGGTATATATTACTACTGTTCTTACAGCTGAGCTTCAAAACTTAATTAGTTTTGGGTTTTATTTTACCAGTAAAGTCCTCTGAGATGCGTGTTTCATTTACCAAAACAACCTGTTGCAAGAGCATTCTCTTAAAGAACATTTTTCAGCTTAAAATCACAAGTATTCAGCATTTTACATTTTTTGTTGTAATTGAAATATTGTCAATAGAAATGAGAAACAAAATGCTGCTTCATAACTGCCAGTTAGCTTCTAGTAAGCCAGAGATATAACACTTAAACAGAGAGAATAAATGGTTGCTAAAATTGTAATGCCCTTCTGTAAGAACTTTACAAATCTCCCAAATTTCCATTCTTTCCTGTTTTCATTTTTTATCATCTGATGACTTTAAATAGAATATACTTACTTTTGAAGGAGTTTGTTATATTTTTGGATAGGATGGGAACAAGGTGATGATGGTACCACTAATACTTTGGCTTAGTTAAGCTATAGGTTAATTTTTTTTGAGGTTTTTTTTTTTTCGCTTCAACATCTATACAGAAAATTCAGTTAGAAGTTCTATAAAAATAAAATCCCACAAATGTACTGATTTAAAAATGATAAATAGGTTCTAGCAATACTAAAATAGGGTCTAGCAATGTCGTTCTATGTATGACAGAAAGGTGCATGCTATGTATAAGATTTAACAGGTAACAATAGTTAACTTCCAAGGCCTCATTTTCAATTTATTTTCATAAAACAATTTTACTTAAGTCTTGTCCAGTACTGTTGTGGTTTAAAGAAACAGACTCGACTTGGGGAAAAACACAAAAACAATTAAATTTGTTAACAATCAAAACCAGAATAAGATAATGAGAAAGAAAATTACATCTTCAAAAGGCACCTTTTCCCCACCCCTCCTTTCTTCCCAGGCCTGAAGGCTTTGTTCTCGATTTCTCTACCTTCTACCCAGCAAAGAGGGGCAGGGAATTGGGGGTTGTGGTCAGTCCATGTTGTCTCTGCCGCTTCTTCCTCCTCAGGGGAGGGCTCCTCACAGTCTTTCCCTGTTCCAGTGTGGGGTCCATCTCACAAGACAGTCCTTCCCAAGCTACTTGAATGCGAGTCCTTCCCATAGGGTCACAGATCTCCATACTAACTGCTACAGAGTAGATCTCTTCGACAAAATGCACAGTCTCCTCCGGGCACGGCCACATCTCCATGAGCTACAGGCAAGCTCTGCTCTTCATGGACTTCGTGTCTGTGTAGTTGTGTCTCTTACATCCCACTCTTTTCTCCACCAGGGGTTGTTTAGCTAGCTCCTGAGAAACTCCTGGCTCTGGGGCAGGGCCACGGCCAAGGCTTGTGCTATGGCAGAGGGTCAGATTGCAGCAGAGGCTGGGCAGGCAGGTAGCGGGCAGGCAGCTGGGTGGACCTGGCAGGCTGGGCCCTGCCCAGGCACACCCCCTCCATGCACTGTGCCCCTCTCAGATACATCATTCACAAAGGCGCTGACTGGCTCAGCCTTGGCTAGGGGTGGGTCCAGCCTGGCGCTGGGGAAAGTTCCAGCAGTTTCTTACAGGGGCCATCTCGGTAGTGTTCGCCCCACCCCTGGCTACCAAAACCTTGCAGCCAGGGGAACCTTTAGCAGTTACTTACAGGAGCCATCACTGTAGCCCCTCCCCTGCTGCCAAACAAAGCCGCCATGCAAAAGCACAAGTACCTAACAGAGTTATTTCTGACTTTTTTCCTTTAATCACAGTAGCTAAATGCACACAATAGCGTATGAGATCTGAAGCACATATGTACTGCTGGGAGCCATAACAATCTGACAGCTCTGTTTTTGCTTGGATTTCTCTGTGACAGTGCTGCTGTACAAAGTGATCCTTTATTCTCCACTGTAGTGGAAAAGAGGTTAGTGGAAGGTCAGTCATGCCCATTACAGACTTGTGAAATATCAGCTCTCTAAAATCCTAAATGCCCTTTGCCCCCAACTATCAAAACAGGGATGATATTTGCGTTCCAGTACTTTATTTCCCATTGTTACCATTGAACTCTATTACTATTTTCTTTCTGTGTCAGGTTCAGGTTATGTTAAGAGTAGAAGTGTTGCTACTGACACTGCTGTAAATTCAAGTGATTAATTAAAATAATATTTCTGAGACTGCTGAAATAGCAGATGGTTCTTTCTGTTTAATTTCCTTTGCCATGTGAATTACTGCTCAGCATTACTGTTCATTATTGATGAGCATCTCCAACTGTCATTTGATACTGGTGGTATTGTAACCTAACTGAAGACAAGGTTATACCTGTTGGCCGTGTGCTTTAAATATTATATGAATTTGGAAAAAAACCCCTTACATTTGACTGGATCTGTTTTGTGACTGATCTTCTTAAAAAAACCCAACCTCTCAAAACCAAACCAAAAAAAAAAAAAACCAAAACCAAATCACAAATAAACAATTCCCCCCTAAAAACCCTGTAGAATATCTTGCATCTATTTAATAACAAATTTCTCTATAGGGTTTTCTGATGTTATCCTTTTTTTCTTTGATTTTGCAAACTCTCAGTCTAAGTGTTTTTGCAGTCTTGAGAATGATTTTTGCCAAATGAAACAACTTCATTTCAAAGTAAGAGAATAAAGAACTTCAAAAAGGAAATAATCCTGAGGCACCTTATACCTCATAACCAACTAATAAACTCATTATACAGCCAGTGCTTCCCTTCTTCTCCAAGTGTATTACTGCCTGCCCGTCAGATGGCAATTTACTTATTGCTAGGCAAGACATGCCCAAACACAATTACAACTTAAAAGCCACGGGTGGTCACAAGTTAACATCCCTTAGAGTTAGGGCAGCACTGATAGATAGCAGCAATAGCACTGACTAATGTTAAATAAAGTTAACTTTGCAAACTAAATGTGTTGCCTAGTATGGCACGACTAAAGCATCTGGATGTGTATGTACCCCCCAAGATGCTGTAGCTTTTCTTTAATTTAACCCCTGCAAAGTAGACTACTAATAAAAGGCATATCTCTGCTAAGAAAGTGGTCCAGGTACCAGCATCGCTTATTGTGATCAGAAACTCTTGGTAGTTGCTGATTCTTCAAACATTCCCCACTGACTCAGAGTTCTTTATCATTCTACCTCATCTAGATTTTCCCCCTTTTCTCACCAGATTTCTTCCTTCTCTTTCTTGACTTTCCAGTCTTAAAAAAACTCTTATCTATGTACATTGAGCTTTCCCCCATTCAGGTTTCATGTGCTATTTCCTGCCTCTGCACTTCAGCAGCTGTTTCTCTGATCTCATCGCCATTTTCTGGACAACTGCTCTTACCCAGCTTACCTCCCAGCTGCTACAAACCTTCTGTATCCTACTGAGTCACATTCTTTTCTGTCCGCCTTCTGGTTCTACTAAAACTTCCTGCTGTTGTAGTCATTACTGACAATGCTACCCTATAAACTGACAAAACCCACTATATTGATGTTATTGCTAAGAAAGCAGGTAGTAGAACTAAGGAAAAATTAAAGCAAAATAATTCAGAAGTGTTGATAATAAATCACAGAAGCATGAAATTATTTTAATAGATTTCAATTTTTTTTAAAACTGCTTGAATTTTTAATGTAAGATTTCAAGTAATTTAGTCTTGAATGCAATCTTGAGTTGTCCTGCTAAAAATCAACTTGTCAATGTCTTTCCTTCTGCCTCAAAAAGCTCAAAATCAACAAAGTAAATACATAGGAACTCTGAATAGCTCCTACAATTCTCACTAATACTTAGTGGTACAAATACATGTGACATCAAAAAACACTCTTGGAGATGAAGTATATTGGTATGCTTATAAAATAACATCTAAAAAAATTTGAGATAATTCTCTCAGTATTCTAAGCAGTAAAGTGAAGTCGATACATTACAGATAAGGCTAGAATGCTGTTCAGACGTGATCTGGCAGTGCTTTCCTGTTATTCCAGTATCTTGGAAGGTGTTAGAGGTGACAAGGCTCTCTGCCTCACTAGAGAGAGTTTCACCTTGGTGTTTGTTAGCTGTGAAAGTCAGAGCTGTAAGTGAAAGCTGTGTACAAAATATATGTACATATAAAAATAGCTAAGCTATCAAATACTTCTTAATATAAATTTTTTTAAAGAGGCTGTAGGCTGCTTTTTTCTGTTTTGATATGATTTTATTTGAGATACACTTAGTTATGTTTTAGGTTTTTTTCACTGCAGTATAAGGAGGTTTTAGCCAGCTGAATGTCTAATGGGCTAGGCATGGTTCTCATTTCAGACCTGAATAGAGCAAAAAATTTCTGGTAATTAAACAAAAATACCAACCAAACAAAAAACCACATGACTATCTGGCCAAATATCTGTTCTGGCAACCTAGAGACAGAGCTAAGAAATATTGCTAATAATATTATTTATTGACTCATTGCTAGCAGTGATTATTTTTGAAACGAGTTTTTAAATTGTACTGTTCGAGAAGCTAGAAGCATGGCTTTTCTGACCATAGCTCTCTGTCTGTAAGCTGCCTCTCCAGGTAATAGAGAGGAGCACCTCATTCCTTTGATTTTTGTGCCAGGGAATCAAGGCAGCATGTGGTCACTTAAAATATTTGCTTGTCTTGGTTCGTCTCCGGTTACTGTGTTCCTCCAGGCAGGATGATCCACCTGCTAGCAGCAGGGTCATGCATGGTCTGGTAAGGAAAGCAGGCAAAGCAACGTGCAGGAATGTACTGCTTTAAAATGATTTTTTTCCCCCTTTTTTTTTACCCTGCTGGGAAATGACAAATTCCAACATCTTGGAAAAAAGACAGAATACACAGCTGTGCAATGATGAAGCCTACCAAGGCCTTTGATTGAGATAAATAGAGCCAGTCACACCTGTCAGAGCTTATTGCTTAAGCTTTTTCAGAAAAGTGACAGGTGGTGGTTTTGGGGTTTTTTTTTGCATTTTTAATGACTTTTTTTTTTTTAAGTAAAAGGAAATTTATGATGTAAGAAATTAATTCTATGGAAAATCTGTAGCTGTGGAATTATGGGATATTGCTGGTACATCATCTCTGACCATATACAAGGGAAAGATTTAGTTTTATTTCAGTGTTTTGAATGATGGATTTGAACACTAGTTACATTATTCATTGTGGAAAGCTGCTTATCTGTGATATAAAGCTGGGGAATTTAGGCTGCATGAAAGATTTAAGTATGTTNAAGGTGTTAGAGGTGACAAGGCTCTCTGCCTCACTAGAGAGAGTTTCACCTTGGTGTTTGTTAGCTGTGAAAGTCAGAGCTGTAAGTGAAAGCTGTGTACAAAATATATGTACATATAAAAATAGCTAAGCTATCAAATACTTCTTAATATAAATTTTTTTAAAGAGGCTGTAGGCTGCTTTTTTCTGTTTTGATATGATTTTATTTGAGATACACTTAGTTATGTTTTAGGTTTTTTTCACTGCAGTATAAGGAGGTTTTAGCCAGCTGAATGTCTAATGGGCTAGGCATGGTTCTCATTTCAGACCTGAATAGAGCAAAAAATTTCTGGTAATTAAACAAAAATACCAACCAAACAAAAAACCACATGACTATCTGGCCAAATATCTGTTCTGGCAACCTAGAGACAGAGCTAAGAAATATTGCTAATAATATTATTTATTGACTCATTGCTAGCAGTGATTATTTTTGAAACGAGTTTTTAAATTGTACTGTTCGAGAAGCTAGAAGCATGGCTTTTCTGACCATAGCTCTCTGTCTGTAAGCTGCCTCTCCAGGTAATAGAGAGGAGCACCTCATTCCTTTGATTTTTGTGCCAGGGAATCAAGGCAGCATGTGGTCACTTAAAATATTTGCTTGTCTTGGTTCGTCTCCGGTTACTGTGTTCCTCCAGGCAGGATGATCCACCTGCTAGCAGCAGGGTCATGCATGGTCTGGTAAGGAAAGCAGGCAAAGCAACGTGCAGGAATGTACTGCTTTAAAATGATTTTTTCCCCCCTTTTTTTTTACCCTGCTGGGAAATGACAAATTCCAACATCTTGGAAAAAAGACAGAATACACAGCTGTGCAATGATGAAGCCTACCAAGGCCTTTGATTGAGATAAATAGAGCCAGTCACACCTGTCAGAGCTTATTGCTTAAGCTTTNTGATGGATTTGAACACTAGTTACATTATTCATTGTGGAAAGCTGCTTATCTGTGATATAAAGCTGGGGAATTTAGGCTGCATGAAAGATTTAAGTATGTTTTAAGGAAATGCTCATGTTAAATCTGAGGGAAAGTTGAGAGTGTATATTGTACACAGTTGTGGGATATAAACCCTCAGTTTTGTAGGTAGGCTTAAATTTGAATCAAACTTATTTTTTTTAATGTACATTACATTTTCTCTCCTTGTATAACTGCTGAATCTGTATATTCTTAGTGCTATAAATAAACTTGAAAATCAGCCTTTATAAAAAAATTCAATTACTTTTAATGCTTCAAGATCTTCGAACAATCTACGTGTTGTTATATAAATACAAGGGTATTATCCTTTTCAGATGTTTTAACTTAACTTTAGTAAATTAGCTTACTGATATGCTTTTAATTCCCTGTGAAGTTGTAGTGTGAAAGAAAGATTGTAATTTTAGGGAGATGTCACATTCTTTGTGCTAAATAAACTATATGATTTATGGATTTGACAGCAAAATTTGTATTCAACCTTGAGACTATGTGCTATATTGCAATAATAATTGACAAAATATGTTTTATAAAGCATAAAATATATTATTGCATTGAGGTACTTAGAAATGAAGTAACAGCTTTGAAAGTGGTTTTTTTGAAAATAATTTTTTTTTGCTTCTCTCAGATTCCTCCCCCCCAACTTGACAACTGTGTTTCAGTTTGTTTATTTTTTATGCGTGACTTTTTTATAAAATACCGTTTTAATTGTCATGGATGTTGGGGTAGTTGTTCTTCCTTTTGTTTCTTTGAGTATTCTAAGTAATTTAGGCCTGAGGCAGTAAGGGATTCAGCTTTGTTCACTGTCCAGTGCTGGGCTTAGAGCTAGGGTGTACTTCTATCACACCTATTTCATAGATTCAAATGAGTTTTGGTAGCAGAGCTTTCTGATCAGACAGATTTCTTAAAATCAACAACTTTTATTTTTTTGCAATTCTTGCAAAAAAAAAAAAGGAAGGTGTTTTAAAATGCCCTCTCAATAAAAGTTAGCAGGAATATCAGTTTTATTTAAAGAATTGTTATTTTCTGGTGGTGGCCTACAGAAATACGTCCTTTTCTGGCATCCTTTGGAGGTATTCTACATGAATACATAGCATAAAGCTCCTTTGTCTTGCATGACTAGTCTTTTTAAAGGTTCTTTTGAAGTATTTTACTTTCTAAGACTACCACTTTGTAGACAATGCTTACTTTCCAATTAATGTGCATAATTAGAGTAAATCAGGACTGGAAAAGTATTTCTTGTAATGATATAGACAAACTTGAGTGTTTGTGAAAAAACTCTCTAGAGTACTTGCTTCCTGTCCCTCCCTGTGTTCTCTGGTTTATGAAGTTAAATGCAACTTCAGGAAAAAATCTCAGTACATAATCTATGAATACTTTACAGTTATTTATCTAAAAAGCAACTGCAAGTCCAGTAATAGTATGAAGATTTTTTTAATACTGTAATTAATTTTTTTGTGTATATGATCTTACGAGAGAGAATTTTTCATTGTGGAGTTTTAAAGATTAAAATCAAATAATTTTTTTTTCTTAAAATGTGTATAAAAGGAAAAATAATGATTCTACTTGTGAAATGAAGTCCTAAAAACATGAAATTAAGTTTTATTTCTGTTTCAGTAGTGTGTGTATGTGTGTGTGCATGTGTATGAGTTATAATATTTCTAGTTATATGGAATTTTTAAAGAATTTTTCATTTGTAGTACAGGTTATTTAATGTGCAGTTAATGAGTCAAAGGTATGTATGAATGAAGCAAAAGGTCTATGATTTGTTCTCAATTATATAAATATATTTCTAGGAATTATGCTGGTTCTGAACTTGCACCATTATACTTTAAAACCCTTGTTGCATAGTAGGACTAACCCAAATTTTCATGAATATTCCAAATTTTGAATAGCTTCTTTGAGAGAGGGATAAAAGGATTCCAGCTTTTGCTGTCTAACCGAAGCATACTAAACATAACAGCATTGATAAAGAACAATTGCAATGCTAGGCTGCTCTCTTTTGCAGAGCCAATGTGTAATGGTATCTATTACAGACTAAGCATTTTAACCTTACCAAACTTCAAAAACTGTGTTACTATATTGTTATATGTGTCATACATGCTAAGGATGAAGGATTTTCTAGCTCACTTTTTTACTGCAATTCTTGGCAATGGTCTTTCAGGTATTAGAATTACCCATGTAGGTAAGTACCTTCTGGCTATAGGGAGCTGCCAAGCCTGGGAGGAATCTCAGAACCCAAGATGTGCACTGAGATGTGTAGTCATCTTCTCTCAGTTCTCCTTACAGTGACCCATAATGCTTCAGAGATAAGTTGGATATTTATGCAGCGTTTTGTATGTTACAGTTCTGAAGATGTATGCTGGGTACACTATACCCAGTATAGCAAACTTCTCATACAGTCAAAGGAGTGTGACAGAATCTTTGGACTGTGTCTGTGTTGTGACTGTTGTACAAGATGCTTGATCTAGAGGGTCCTGTAAATTATTATTTTTGCTTTCTTTCTGGTATTGGTTCACTTTACAGTTCTCTCTTACATATATGTGTATTTTAACAGCAGTCAGGGTTACCAAATAATGAAGTATTCAGCTCTATTCTACAAAACTTATGTTTTGAAATGTAATGCTCATTACTTTCAACTGTAAGAAAAAGGTTGTTTCTCTAAAACTGTTTTAGGGGGCACTGTTAGTGATGTGAAATCATGTATCTCACACATACTTTGCAGTGAAAGGAACTTCTCACACTATGAAGAAAATGTCCTTTTCAGTCTAGTTTTTAATGATGTGGCCTTATGCCACAGGAGCATATTTGGAAGATATCACTTGACAAAGCATTTTATATGATTGACTTGAAATACTAAAAATTGAGTATTTTACTCTGATTTAAAAATCAGGAGATTTTTACTCAATCCTTGTTTATGACACTCCTCGAGCACAGTTAACTAAAAAATCTTAAATGATATTTACCGTGTTAATTTTGAAAAGCCAATTCTGTGTTACAAAATCTAATTATTACCAGATTTGGAGTATCAGTATAAATCAAGGGACTGTGGTAATCTCACTAGAAAAACATCCTGGGCTTTCCTCTTGCTAAGCACAAATACACAAAATGTTCCACAAGGCTCAGTGCACATCTCGCTCACCAGGAGTTTGTTATAGTGTGTTACAAACCCTGCTGGAAATCCCAACACTGTAAGTGCTGTGTATTTGCCTCTCATTATCTAAGCTCTGTGTTGGGTCTGTTAGATGGGTATGTGCCTCATGTCCTGGCATAGGACAAGATTTTTTTTCTTTTATTTCCTGTCATTTATATATTTTACTCACTATCACGTATGTGAAGATGAAGCATGATGCACTATTTTCTTTAGGTTTTGAAAGCATTTAAATGACTCATAACTTTTTTTTAATAGCTGGTTTTACTGCAAATTTTAAGGAGCATGCAGATTTTATAGGTCAGAGTTATCATACCTTTCTGTCTGGAGAACATACTGCTCTAGTTTGTTGATCCTTGGAAAGACAGAGCAAGAGGCAAGAAATGCCTCTGTGCTCCGTGCAAGTGCACTGTGAAATACATTTGACATCTCAAGTACA
>VZTO01016007.1:4779-23736 GCA_013400615.1 Syrrhaptes paradoxus | reverse complement strand
TTGCATGGGGGCAAGACAATTTTCAATTGTGGGGGATATTGCTGCCCCATTGTTTTAAAGTTTTTTAGAGGATTTGTCCATTCCACTCACTCTTCAAAAATATTAATCTCACTATTGTTTCAGGAGAGTGGGAGGTATTGTTCCCTAAAGGTTTTTAAGTTACGAAGTGATGTGAGGCAGTACTTTATTTTGTTTTTTCTCTGCAGCTGAGAGTGTTAGCCAAAAGTGAAGGGAAGAGAAGGGGGGCTTTATTGTAAAAATTCTTTAAATAACGCTGCTCTGCTTCTTGGCGATCCTCCTTAAAGCCATTTTAATAGCAAGCCCACTCAAGCGGTCTGACAGCTCACATCGTTGGGTACGTGGCTACGACAGAAATGTGCTGGGGCGGTGGGGGAAGAACTTCTCATGGTGGGTTGGGCTGTTCCTGAGCTGGGAGCCCTCTGGGCNCGTATGCAACGACAAACCATCCCAGCGTGTTTCAAAGAGGAGGCACAGATTATTTTGTGTGTGTCTATCACATGTACAATGTTGGTTCAGCCATGGGAACTGGGCAGCCACCTATTCCACAACCCAACAGCTCAGCAAACAGCCCTAATTTGCACTTTGGAAGTACTTTTGAAGGGTGGCGTGCACCTCAGCCCGCTTCCCCGCAGTCCCATGGGGTTGCTGTCCTGCCCATCTTCACTTGTGGTCAGGAGGAGGGCTGGGACTTAGGGAAAAGGAGAAGAGGGTTGCTGGAAGGAGCTGCTCTTCACACCCTTGCCATCTGTCTCGTTCTTCTTCTCCCTGACAAGAGGCAGGTAACTACAATTACTAATGCAATGAGATCTTCTCTGGCTCCCCTAGATGTTCTAAACCACTTGGTGCCCTGATTTAGGTTGGGGAGACAATCGTATGTTTTTTTTCTGGGTGGTTCTTCAAATGGACTTTTCAGGATTCAATACCAAAATTACTGATTTCTAGCAGTGAAAGGACTTCTTATTGCTCCCTGTGAGCCAATGAATTATCGATGCTGAGAATGAGGAGAAGAAAATGAATGCTGTCCAAAAGGCTCCGGTGACTGCCCTGGAGAGCAGGATGAGTCTGAGCTGCATGGACATGCTGGCCTGGGAGGTTTCTTACATGTTTCAAGTTCTAGGCGTACAAAGGGAAACATTTCACAGCTTCTCAGAGGTGTGAATTAATTAGCAGAAGCCTGGTGAGAGACAAAAAATTATAATCTTCAGAGGGGAGTGCTAAGGCACATAGGGATGATGTGCTGAAACACAGCTGGAGCAAGAGCTCACAGCAGCACCTGGAATGGGAGAGTCCTGCCATACAGATGTATGTTGTGGTTTTACCCTTGGCTGGGAGCCAACCCCATACAGCCACTCACTCACTCACCCCTCCTTGGGATGAGGGAGAGAATTAAAGGGGTAAAGGGGAAAAAAAAGATTTGTGGGTTGAGATAAGAACAATTTAATAATTAAACTACAATAATATTTGAAATAATAATATATACAAATATATAAATGAGTGACACACAGTGACACTGCTCACCACCCCATGACCAAGGCTCAGCCTGTTCCCAGCTAACGATCCCAGAGCAGGGAGAGTCCCAAAACCACACTCCTGGAACGGAGATAAGAGCCCGAGCTGTTCTCCCTGGATAACCTCCATCAGGAAGCGGTGGAGGGAGCAGAAACTTCTTTGGCAGCACGACCACAGCAGAGAGAGGACTTGTGGCCAATGCTGCCACGGTCCTTATGGTCTCACCTGATGTTGTAGTGGCATCCCCAACTCCAGGCTGGACTATGGGAGAGTGAACAGGAGCAACTGGCTGGTTCTCCTGTTGGTCTGGGCAAGCGGTCTTTGGCAAGCCCTGCTGATTAGTGTCCATGTCAGTCCAGGACTTGTGAGACCTGTTGCTATGGTTGGAGTTTTGAGAAAGAAAACACTCTTGCTGGTACCAAGTTGCTGATCTTTCACCCATACATGACACCTGGAAAAAAAAAAAAAGGGGCAGCAACAAAACAGCAGACTTAGCAACCTCACAGAGGTGTCACCTGTGGTTTTTAATTAATTTCTTTGTAGATGACTCAGCCCATAACATGTCCTGGTTGTTTTGTGGTGTTGTAGATGATGATGATGATCTTTTAATGAGCTGATATGTTCATTACTCACTACTCCAGTGCGTAAGGCAATTATTTGTGCTCATTCAGAACCTAAAAGGCTGGGTTTTTTTCAGGACAAGTTGGCAAACATCCCTTAGCCGAGGATCCAAGGGCATCATCCTCTCTCAGCTGCACAGCTTCTCATTAATATTTGAAAAGGTTTAGTGCAAAATTTAGGGTTGGAGTGTAGTATTTTATGCAGTTATTTTGAAATTCATAGATTCCTGGATTTTTTCAGGCAAGAAGGGACTATTATGCACACCTCTGACCCCCTGTATAACGTAGGTTACATTTGTTTAAAGTTTCAATTTGTTTTCCGGAGCAAACTCGTATTTATTATCTGGAGTTTGGTACAGAGGAGCAGCCAGTGAAAAGGTTGAAACCCATAAATATTATATCAGACCACCTGGTGCTCTGAAGTTGGCTTCTGAACAACGGCCACTCGAAACGAAGAGCAGCTTGAAAGACAGGGAGATGTAACGATGGGACTAAGAGCAAACCAATGGCTCCACATTTGGGGAAGTTGGTTCCAGTTCAAGCGTTCTGGTTTTTCCTTCCTTTTCAGTCCGCGGAACCTTTATTTTAGAAACAGGAAAATGAGAAGGAAAAAGAAAGGTTTTCATGGGAGAGTGTGCTATATCAGAATAGAATATATATATAATATATCTGAAGCTGAAGTCATGAAGAGCCATATATCAAAGTGACAAGAGAATGCCTCTCACCCAAGGGCAAAATTTACACTTTGAGGTCCAGCATGCAGAAAATAGCCTGGTCCATACGTAACTATAGTCACTATAGCAAAATAATTCATCTGAATAGTGGGGAAAATACATTTTGTATTTACTGACATCCCCTGGTGTGATTGAAGACGTGTTGAATGGCTCAAGAGCGATGTTTCTGTCTTAGCGTCTCTGTTTTAAACAAAGATAAAAAGGAAGGGCCATAGGAATCCAGGCTGAGCGGCCGTCCCCGTGACACTAGGCTGGGCTTTGATGCTCTGGCTTTCACCCAGCCGATTGCTCACACGAGAAGCCGGCAGAAGTGCTTCACAGCTCAGCACAGACCCACCGTGTAAAAACTACAGGTTCTGTCGTGATGATTAACGTTAGCCGCTTGAAACAATCCACATGCTGCCCTCTGATCTGATCAAGAGAATAAATACATTGGGTGTGAATGATGGGAGCGAGGGGAAGGGGACAGGGACAGAAGTTTTTGCCAGGCTCTGTTTGCTGAGACTGAAACAGCTTTCAGGGCTGGGGGGGGGTGGATATGCAANGCCCAGCTCATTTAGCCTTCTGTATGTCTTGCTAGGTTGTATTAAGTCCCTGCACATCCCATTTCACTCCAGTGAAGACCAGCTAGCCAAAGGTGAGAATATCAGCGGTGTGAACACATGCTTGCTTGCGTGCAAAGATGCTGTTGCCTCTGGAGAAGCAGATCAGACCCCAGGAATGAGTGAACCGTTCTCCATCAAATAACGGGTATTAAATACAAAAAAATAGAAGAAGGCATGGTATGCAGTAATAAGATAAAGGAAATTAATCGCATCCCTGCAACGTGCAAAGGTATTCTCTTACACGTCGTTAGAGTTTTGTATTTGATTCCTATTTTCACTGTTTCAGTTTATGATGAGGTAGCTTAGTTTTTTGTTGGCACAGGTTCTTTTCCACTCCTGCCGTTAAAACACCCGTCCATTTTTCCACTGATATTTCAGGAGATGTTATAATCACTTTGTGATGGTGTTGTAATCATTATTTCTCGTTACATCAGCTGCTTTCATCTGGTTTTAAGGTCCTACTGTTTTCCTCCATATATATTTCATATATTTTAGTAATCTTTCCATTTAAACTGCCATTTCCTAAATATGACACAAGTATCCTATTAGACTTACATACGGTTATTCCATTTGGGTTTTTTTCAATTATATATTGTACAAAGAAGGAATCTGGCTCCGTGGAAGAGATTTGGTGACGCAAAGCTTGTTTTAAGCAGAACATGAGCAATGCAGCAGCCAGACTGCATGATAAAACTGAACAGAAATTAGGGGGCTTTGGGTTTTTTTTTTTACAGAGAAGGCTTTGCAGTGTTGTGACCTACTGGCAAACCAGTTGCTGGGTTAGAAAGAATGGTTTCAGGTATGGTGTGTGGCGTGGAGAAGCAGGGCAGGGGTGTTGTGTATGGGCTGGACAAAGCACAATGCGCCGTTTCGCGTTTCACATGGAATGAATTGGGTTTTCCCAAGGTAAAAAATCTTCTGAGCTATTTTCAACGTCCTATTTTGTGATGAAATAATCACGCTTCCTAGAAATTGCTGCACTGAATGGACAGGCAGCCTACTGTCATTAGTTCTTTCAGACACCTACCTTTAATCATCTTAAAATTTGGGGGAGATAATCCAAACTCGGCTGTCGCTGGAGGGCTTCGGTTTCTTACAGAGCTTCTGGGTGCTGTTCAGGTATATAAAAAAAGAATTTCTTTCTCTAACTTTGAAATAAACTAATTCATACTTAGGTCTGTTTGCAAAGGGAGGTTTGTACCGGTAGCTGCGTACAGCACACAGGGAGTTTGTGTGCCGGGCTCTGCCGCAGCAGCAGCAGTTCTTAGCGGTGCTGTACCTCTGAGCAGGGAAGGAGAAGAAAGCATAACTGGCAGATAAAAGGTTGGATGCTAACTGCTAGCAAGAAGCTTCGTCTCCTCTTTCAAGTGTTCTTTGCCCTCCAGGGAAGAGATTTTCCCACCCATATATGAAGAGGGTTTCTGTTCGGACACAGCCAGGATGTAATATCCCCAGTCTTGGGGACATTCAGGCTCTGGACCTGCTTGGGGCTTTTTCTTCTGGTCTTTTCTCCTGCCTGACTGAAGACACTGGTCATCTATTAATTTGTGACCGTTTTCCTGCTGGAGTAGGTTGCAATGATAATTTGTTACCGTGAAGCCCGTAACGACTTTTAATTGTGGTTCCTAATGTCACACGCTGTCATTTAAATCTCAATGGCTGTCACTTCCTCGTCCTCTCCCAGAGGAAATACGGCTCTTTCCCCCTCCAAACACCCGCATTAGCGCACACTTCATGCCTGCCTCGCTTGGGCTAAGTGAGTTGCAGAATGCCAGCTCCTCAAATTATTACCTTCTCCGACTCAGTCCTGCTGGAAAACACCCCAGCATCTGTTCGTTAACTGCAGTGGACACTCAGGATCCAAAAGAAAGATTGCAGATTCAAACAGGCATCTCCTTGCGGATACGCTGGGGTGGTTTTGTTTGGTTGAAGAAGCACAGCCTTGTGGCTCTCGTTTTTTTTTTTTTTTTAGAAGGTGACAAAATCATCCCAAGCAATTATTTCTGTGGGTGCTGCTGTGGCTGGTGAGTGGTAGAAAGCTTGTCAGATGCCCATGTTCTTGTCACTGTCCTAGATAAGGTACTGATATTTTTAAAACTTTCTGGGTCTTTTTTTTTCTTTTTTAAGGAAGAAATATTTTATGCTGAGGGTGGTGACACACTGGCCCAGGTTGCCCAGGGAGGTGGGAGATGCCCCGTCCCTGGAAACATTCCAGGTCAGGTTGGATGGGGCTCTGGGCAACCTGGGCTAGTGGAAGGTGTCCCTGCTCAGTGCAGGGGGTTGGACTGGATGACCTCCATGGTCCCTTCCAACCCAAACTATTCCGTGATTCTGTGGTTGGGGGAGGGACAGTGTCTGTAGTGCGTCATCACCTGGATATGGAGGTGGCCACAGGGTTTTTCCCTTGATAAAAACCTGCCATCCAGGTGGAAGGGCAGGTGAAAGGACCTCACAGTCTCTACCCTGGAAGAATCACACAAGATGCCACGAGGCAGTAGGTGTGGAGGTACAGCACAGGGAAACGTTGAGAGTCTTTATCTTTCCATTAGAGCCCAGCAGAGAGGGGAGCATCCTCACTGACTGCTGACTCCTTAGCACATCTGCATGCCCAAAGACTGGCTAGTGTAGTGCCAATCAAGGCTGTCATGTAGTTTCTTAAAGGTTGGTCACCCTTGGGAAATAACTCTAGGCTCCAAGGAGACCTAATAGCAGCCTACAAGTACCTAAAGGGGCTGCTGGAGGGATGGGGAAACACTCTTTATCAGGGAGTGTAGTGATGAGAGGTAAGAGTTATAAGCTGAAAGAGGGGAGATTTAGATGAGATATTAGGAAAAAATGTTTTCCTGTGAGGGTGGTGAGGCAGTAGCCCAGGTTGCCCGTATCATTCTCCATTTATTCTGTTCTTTTTTTCTAAAGCTTAGGCTGAAACCTAAAACATGATCTCGTTGGTAACTGTGGTTAAACAGAAGAGTGACCCAGCATGGGTGTGAATGGAAGCTGAGATTTTCAGAGGAGCCTGAGGGGTCTGAGCACTCCTTTCAGACCGCTTGGCCAGGAAGAGAAAAGTGGTGAGACTTGGGGCCATGCCCTGCCTCGGCCAACATGGAAAGCTGATGGCTCTTATCATAGAATCCCAGGATGGTTTGGGTTGGAAGGGACCTTAGAGACCATCCAGTGCCACCCCCTGCCATGGGCAGGGACACCTCCCACCAGCCCAGGTTGCCCAAAGCCTCATCCAGCCTGGCCTTGAACCCCTCCAGGGATGGGGCATCCACAGCTTCTCTGGGCACCCTGGGATGACAGGCTGGTGGCACAGGGCTGTGCTGCCTGAGCCTGTTGCACCGATACACGGGAAGACACGGTGATGAACCCTGTCAGCACAGCCGCCTCCTTCGGCTCCAGCTGTTCGGTGTTGCAGCAGGGGAGAGCTCTGTTTCGGAGGGGAGGAGGGGAGGCTTAATTTGGCAGCTGGAAAAGATGCTGGAGTTTAGCTGCTGTCATCTAAGGTGCCCCAGCAGAGATCGGTGCAACATCTGCTTGGCTTGTCTCATGCATACCTACATATTCATGTGCAGCCTTCTGAACTCTCGAGAGATGCCCGAGCGTATAGGAAGAAGAGTTTCAGTGAGCTGTAAACCTCCTGCTTGAGCTGATGGGAGATGAAACATCTTTTCTCTGCCATATTTTCATCTCCAAAGATTTTTTTTCAGGCTTATGGGAAAAGACAGATCTTGTAGAGGGTGCCCACCTCGTCACCTGTTTCCTAACAAATGCAAAGAGCACTAAGAAATTTCAGAAAATAAGCACATCCTAAGAGCCAGGCTATCTGGGGAATAATGCATCTTTGTCCAGGCCCCATGAGCTAATGCCGTGTGAGTAAACTGAGCTCGAGGGAGTGACGTACAGTCCTGGCAGGACGTGGGCGGCCCCGGAGTGAAGAAAGGTTCCCGACACATCCAGCGAAGAGTGTGGAATGTGCTCTTCGCTGGAGCCAGGCCCTTCTCTCGAACGCCGGCCAAGCGGAGGGAAATCAATGGATGGTATGTTAGAACCGCTGGAGCGGTGGATCCCACACGACTACCGGCTTTCCAGGGCGAGGAGCTGTCCTGTGAGGGTAGTCCCTGGAGTCCATGACTTACAAGCCCCAAGTTGCAAGAAGCCTGAGTCTGATGTGTGGTGGACACCATGCTGCAGAGCTTGGTCTTGCAGGAGAGGATGAAGGAAGCTCTTTCCAATGATCACTGGCATCCCTTCCTCCAGGTTTGGTTTAACTAAGCCTTGCCTAGATGGAAGGATCTTGCCCATATTTGCTCGATATTCTGAGCGCACCAACATTGCAAACATCTAGGCTCTTCTCAGTTAAGTCCATCTTAGAAAAACTCATTTTGGTATTGAAGATCATGTCTTTACTCTGATCCTCAAGAAAAAACCACAGAAGTCCACAGCAATTCTTTCTCTTGGGGCACATCCCAGATTTACTCTGCACCTGGGAAAGGACATTTTTTGCCTCTGGTTTCCCCCTCTACCTTCCTTCTTTCCAACACGTGGCTTAAAATAATCAACTGCATTTGTCATCTCTTGTTATTTGACCACCAGTTTCTGTGGTTTTGGTAGTGTTAGTGGTGAGCATGTTCTCAGCTGGTCCTTGACTTCCTTAAATCTTGTGGATGGAGCCACATGAAGGCAGGACACTCCAGAAGATCATAGAGTCACAGGATGGTTTGGGTTGGAAAGGACCTCAAAGATCCTTGAGTTCCCACCCCCTGCCATGGGCAGGGACACCTCCCTCTAGCCCAGGTTGCTCAAAGCCTCATCCAGCCTGGCCTTGAAGATGGAAAGATGCAAACATCCAAGTTTGACACACATGCTGCTGGGTGGAAATTTTTTCTTTCCGTGTTCTCTGCCATGCTGCTTCCCTAAAGAGAATCAATATGTGCTCTCACAGCTCTGAAACCTCCCATGCTGAGTTTGGGCATTTATGTTCTGGTACAATAAAGCAGAGGAATTTTTTTTTAAAGGCTCTGAGCACTGAATAACTTGGAAAAAGTAAAGGCATAGTCTTCAGTAGTAGTGATCAGTTGGATGGTCTCTTTCTCTCTGCTGTCTTGCACACCAGCTGGTGTACGTGCTGTTTCACGACAGCACCTGGACAGTCTCACGTGCAGCAGATGCAGAGAGGAACGAACTGTTGCTTGGAAAGGCTGCACCTGAAGTGGTGCAAAAGTTGTGAACAGATCTAAGCAGATATAAATGAGCTTGTTTGTTAACTGAAACACGTGTTTTTCAGATTCCTTTGTTTGGATTGAAAGGGTTGCTTCTTTTTCTTCGTGTTTAGCTGAAGAAGTTGCTCTTTCNTTTTTTTTTTTTTTTTCAATGGGTAATGAAACCAGCGGAGCGTTTTCATGGAAGTTAGTGTGATCTGGAGATTTCAGGCTTAAACTTTCTGCTACGTTGTCATCCCTGCCTGATAAGATCCCTCTCACTTATCCTAACTTGTGTTTCAGTGCTTTGTGACACATGTTTGGTGCTAGAGCAACTCTGCCCAGAAAAATGACCTTTCTTAAGAGTGTCTTGAGAGCAAAGCAACCATCGGTTCTTAAATTGAAAGATTCCCATCAACATTTTAGAGCAGATTTCTGCCCACCATGGCTCAAGGTAAAGCTCCACCAACCAGGTCAGCAAAGCAAATCTCCGTTGCAACAACTGGAGATGCTGAGCACCATGCTCAGGAAGCACAAGTAGATGAGTCAGTAATTGAAATGACAACCCAGGAGTTTGTCACCTTGTGTCACCCTGCTTGTAATCCAGGCACTGGGTGTGCGTTGTTGCTTCTCTTTGTTTCCGTCGATGGTTGTATTTGGCATCATCTCAGTCTCCACCTCATCTCTCCTTGGCTTCAGCCTGTTTATCGATGCTGGAGAAACTGGGACTTGGATCCTAACAAGAGGGCAGATGGCTGCTGGGCAAAGAGAGCCATGGAGAAAAAAGGCGTTTCATTTAGGAAGAAATGTTTTCCTATGCGGGGGGGTGAGGCAGGGGCCCAGGGTGCCCAGAGAAGCTGTGGATGCCCCATCCCTGGAGGGGTTCAAGGCCAGGCTGGATGAGGCTTTGGGCAACCTGGGCTGGTGGGAGGTGTCCCTGCCCATGGCAGGGGGTGGCACTGGATGGTCTCTAAGGCCCCTTCCTACCCAAACCATTCTTCAGGGTTGGGAGCAGCTCAATTCCGTAGGGGAGTGCCGCAGCGCATGGCCACGGTGGAGCCCGTAAACGCTGCCGGGAGAGCTGATACAAGACCTGGCCACCATGCTTGGGCCTCCCTGTGACCCTTTGTCCCGCGGGGAATTTCACTCTGGGGGAGAGCCTTGCGAAAGCTGAGTGCTTGTTTGATCACCGAATTCAAGTCTTGATCCGTTTCCAGTTGAAAATCAAAGGTGTAGCTCACACCGGTTTCTGGAGCGCTGGATGGAGGCCTGGAGAAGTCAACGTGTCTGGAGGCCGTCCCGTTTGGAAACTCCAGGAACACAGACATACATGGGAGCTGCAGAGGAGCAAGCATCCAGAGCCCTGTTTTCAAGGACTAATATTTAACACTGGGAACATAAATACTTTTTAAAATGTTTAACACAAATGGTTGTTGCCATCAAGCTGGAACGGTGCGAGGCCTTCATGCATCTTAGAAATGTTTTGACATAAGGGCCTAAAGTAGGATTTCAGAAAATTCTTGTGCTCTCAAAAGTACTCATAATTTTTGCTTAATTTCTACATGTTTTCTCCCCTATTAATTGTAGTTCAACAAAGTAGAGGGACGAATCTCAGATAAAAGTAGAAACACCGAGATTAAAGTGCACTTCTGTTTATTTTTAAGGGCAGTGGGTTAATATGAGCGCTCTATTGTTGATGTCAGCATCACAAGCCAAAGATAAACACCACTTTTCTGCACTTACATCACATTTTCAGGGCATTATTCTTCATTACCAAGTATTTTCTTCTGCAATGGAAAAGAATGACTTTGTCATAAGCTTGTTGGCTACCCATCATAACAGTTTGGTGACTGTTCTAGAAAATATTCACTCCTTTTTTATCATCAACTTTGGATTTGTTTCAGTGCTGCTTTTATTTTAATTTCTTTAAGTTCTGGCTCTTTTTTACAATGGGGTTATTTTTTTTTCTTTTTTTTAACAAAAAAAAATTTATTCTTTAAATAGTTGTATATATATTACCTTTGTTATCTTTATCTCAAGTAAGAGATTAGAAACTTGATTCTTTTGCTGTCATAAAGGTTCCAAATGTCCTGCTGGGAAGAGTTGATAATGTATATTTACAGGACTGTTCCCTGGTGTTGTTTTCTTTCTCTTGGTCAATTTATTGTTGAAGGCTTTAGTTGTTTTAGGAGTAAAGTTCCCGTAGTAATTTGCTTTAGAAAGACTGGGAGATAATATCTACCTAGGGAGCTACAGAGACACTAATTATAGCAAATATCCATCCTCTTTTGCTCTTGTTGAGCTCCAGATGAGGAAAAGTCAGAGCAAAAGTTTCATTTTTTCCACGCTTAGGAAGTAGGTAATTTAACTTTTTAACATTTAGGTAATATAACTTATTGAGGTCAATATCTCCCCAGACAGCCCTAAACTATTCCTCAGGTTTGGGTTTTTTTCTATGTAGACATTTAGAAATATTATGACATTTTTTCCAGTTCGTTTTCCTTATTTCATGTGGCTCTGACTCATAGAAGAACCTGCTCAAAAGAGCTACAGAAAGACAATAGAAACAAGATGATGAGATTTAAAGGACCAACTGCATTTTACTAATGCTGCTTTCATACCGTGTTATAGTCACTGATGTTCGATAAATCATTTAATCAACTAATTTTGAACAATTAGAAAAATTCACCATGCAATCACAAGAAGAAAAAAATACAAGTTATTAGAACAGATTATTTATTGTGAAAAAAATTGTCATTTAAGTATCATCTAATATATTCTTCCTGGCACAAATACAGTCACGGTGAAAGAAGCTGAAGACAGCTGACTGCTGGACTGTGTATGTTCAATTATATGGTAGCCCACTGAAGCAACCAGTACTGAATGGTTGGTGGGATTAAGAGGTACAAAAAATACCAACATATAGTCCTCAGATGATTTCCTCTGACTACATTTGAAATACTTAGCCACGCGTGTTGGATTTTTGTGAACACCAGATAGGAAATAAAAGCCTTAGAAATCAGCGTACTAGAATTAAGTGTGCTCAACTACCCACTGTTGGAGAATCTGGTTACAGACCACCTTTATATGTGCAAATCCTGTGTTTGCGTGCATATAAATGGCTTGCAGATTAGGATACCAAAAGGGACTATTAGGATCATCTAGTCCAACCTTTAGCCAGAAGCGCTTGTTCTCATTGAGTATTTGTGCTTGTCCGTATGTCCATCTCTCCAGCCATCCCTCGGTTGTTAGATTTGCTAAGCCAAAGTTCAGGCTTCCTTGAATTTTTCTATCCACCCACTTAACTTTGAACATCTCCCTCTTCCTGGGAAAAAACAATCTGAATTCTTTGATCTTCCAAATTCTCCTTGTAGAACAGCAGGCATCCGACTCGATCTGTGCGCATCTGAGTTTGCATGAGAAGAACTTTCCTTCTTCCCACTAGATTCGGGAAGGAAAGCAATGGGGTGACATAGTTCTCTGTAATGTTTTCCTACTAGTAGTCCTAGTCATACCTTCATCAAGTTCTTACGTAAAAAAAAAAAAAGTAATCAGTTAATTAGTTGTTAGTCTGCCTGTATCAAGGTTGCTTTGTGCCCTTCTAATAAAATATTGACTTCTGTCCTTCCAGCCTGAATGCCAACCTCCCCTGAGCCTATGTACAAGCGTTCTTGTACCAAATGTCAGCTTGAACCAAAGCATTGCTCCACCTTTTCTCTAGCTGTACCTGTTTGCCACTATCATCTTGCTAGGCAATGGAAAAAGTGAGCACTTTTTTTTTCTTCTCCAAAATCCTCCTGTCTTTGACCTCCAGCCTATCACCATCCCTGTAGCCGCACCAGTTAGCAGAGAGTTCCATAGAGTGGAGTTACTTTTTAGCATCAACAACGATGCACGTTAGGAAAAATGTTTATGGTTTTGTCAAGGTAAGAGAAAGATTTTATCAGCCTAAAACAGAATGGGTCACTAGGCATCAAAACCAATTAAAGGGAGTTTTTCTCCTCTTGTTTATAGAAACAGAATCATGGAATAGTTTGAGTTGGAAGGGACCATGGAGGTCATCCAGTCCAACCCCCTGCACTGAGCAGGGACACCTTCCACTAGCCCAGGTTGCCCAGAGCCCCATCCAACCTGACCTGGAATGTTTCCAGGGACGGGGCATCTCCCACCTCCCTGGGCAACCTTGAGCTTATTCAGAAAGCTGACACAGTAGGTATATGTTCTAGACTAATCAGATTACAATATAATTCAATCAAGTAGCTCATCTTCAGCGCCAATCTCATGTCTACAAAAGGCAAAGCTTAAATTTGAGCAAAGTCATATTGCTTTTCTCTGGCATAATTTGCAATTATTCAAATAGCAATAGTACAGATAATGAATCTGTAAGTTAATCAAATTGTTGTACCAATGAGCTGGGTAGTTCATCTTCAAGTTCATGAGATCACTGATGGTCAACTGCTTAGAGAAGAAAGCCTTATCTTCATCAAAATTGTAATCTAGATAGTTTTTGTGATTTGTGTCAGTGCGAGGTTTAGAGGAAAGAAACCCACAGAAATTAAAGTTGAATGGTAGAATTCCTACTCGGCGAAGAAACAGACCCGCCTAAATGAGCCTGTGTGCTTTCTGATGCCTCTGAGAAACAGATGAAACTTTTGGCTTTAGTGAGATAGAATTTTACGGTTATTCTTTCCAGACTTAATGCATTAACCGGTTGTTTCACCAACAGGTAAAAATGATAACGTGATCGTACATGCTTTGAATTTTTTTGAGAATGCATAGAGCAGGATATGAAATCATCTGCTTCATTGGAAGGGGAGGGAAAACCAGCACAAATATACCTTGAAATGTTTGTGCAAATAGACAGGAGCTCAGAAAATGTTCTTTTCACCTACGGTGTGGGAACCTGCTAAATACCGATGAGAGCTTTGTCCATCCCTGACTCTTTCTTCTCGGAATTTTGAAGGATTTTTAGTGCAGACCCCCCAGGGGAGTATTTCTAGCCAGCAGAAAGTTTGTTATCGAACATTCTGTAGGAGGCCAAAATCAGGCTGATGAAGATTCAGAACTTGCGTGAGGGGCAAGATCCAGTTGCCCACTTTGGTTAGTGGAAAAATTTTCTTCTGCTGTGATGGATGTGGGATCGGCGCCGGTGTGATTGATGTCCGTAGCAAATGACAGAGTTTGTCGTGTGCGTACGCGCTGGGGGAAGGTCCTGGGTGCCACACAAGGAGCGCAGACGTCCAGGCTGGAGGAGGAAAGGTGGTTTTTTGCAATCCGCTTCTCTAGTGCCTGAACAAAAAGCTCGTACCCGCTGCATCAGATTATTCATTGGGGTGGAGAAGGCGGGGGTAGAAAATTGACCTGGGTGATGGATCTATGGCCTGCTGGTGTGTACGCTCATGTGCTGGAACCATCTGAGTGTTAACACATGTTCTCCCTATCAAAGGTCTGTATATGAAACTCAGCTGCTGGAGTGACAGAAGATTTGGTGTTGTTAACGCACACTTCATTAAAATACCAGCTGAAATCCAAGGCTGAAATCCCACAGTTTGTGTTAGTTGATAAAACTCAATTGCCTCTAATTACTGTTAGCATGGCTTTAAAATAATATTTTGTTGTAGGAAAGGTCCCCTTGTGATGAGGAATAGCTGGTATTCACGACTGGAGCATCGGGACAGAGTGTAAGTGCGGGGTGGGGTGGGGAATATGATCAAGGCTGCTTTTACCACTGGACTCTACGTCTTTCAGAAAGAGTGCTGTAAAAAAAAAAAAAAATATATATATATATATGTATGTATCAGGGATGCAATGCCGGACCAGGGAAAGATTAAATGGTTTTGCCTCCGATAGTTAAACGAACTTGCTCTGAAATAAAGCAAAGAATTGCAAGTCCTCTTTGAATCCAAGAGGCAGTTTCACGATCTGGAGAGGAGAACCTGTCACTGCTTTGTGTCGTTTGAGTTAGGCCTTAATCCTGCAAGGCACTTGTGTAAAGTTGAGACTTTTTCTCGCTTTAAACCCCACTGGTGCGTAGCAGTCAGCTCACGTTGAAGAGTTTGAAGTGGTGGAGTCACCATCCGTGGAGGGGGTCAAGAAACGTGTGGATGTGGTGCTTGGGGACATGGGTCAGTGGGTTGGGGGGGGTTGGGTTGACGGTTGGACTTGATGATCCTTGGGGTCTTTGCCGACCTGAATGCCTCTATGATTGAATAATTCTATGATTTGCAGGAGCAAAACTAGCGGTAGTGAAACATCTGCTGTTGGATGCTACCATAAGGTGCTTCCTTTGCCTGTAGGCGAGTATGCTCCCATCACAGCGTGGTTAAAATGAACTCAAAGCCTCAAAACACAATTGTGGTGGTGACAGATGCAGATGGAGATTTTTTTCATAGTAGCTTGGCTATTCAACAGGCAGCCTTGTGTCTGGGGTTGGCCTTTGTACAGGGGGGAAAACCTCGTTGTCCCATAGATTTTTAGAGTAGGGTGAGCATGTTGATTGTGCTGTGCAGACCCCACAGTCTTGGTTTTATTCTAAGCCAGAAAGAAGAAATGTGATCAGGTTCCTCCAACTTTGCATTTCTAAGCTGCGCAGTAAAATATTCTAGAAGGTGTTCACAAAAAATCATATCAGTGCATTTGTATATTGCTTTAGCTACAGGCTTCCATTCATGACAAACCATTTTAAAAACATTGTTGGATACCTTATGAAACTTTAATAAGATTTTTTTTTTTTATTGACGCAGTAGGAAACCTTTTCAGAAGATTTTGTTTTAAATCAAAACTCTTTGGGCTTCTTGCTGAGAAGTGCAAGTGACCCCACGGTGCTAGCTGAACTCCATCAGTCGTGGATGCAATCGTAGGGAAAAATGGCAAAAAAATCAAGGATAGAGAAAAATCTGTTTGAACAGAATCAGGCAAAGAAACAGTCAGTAAGTGCTTAGGCATTCATCATTTTATTTTTATTCTGTTGATTCTGGTTGGAGCTTTTGACTTGAGCAGGGCCAAGATTGCGTGCCAGAGCCTGCAAATGCCAGCAAGCACCAGGATTATTCCCTCCTAAAGAATGGCCCTATTATGGAGCCGGCTGGATTCAGGAAGGGCACTGGACTGCTTTTCACCTTTTGGTACCCACAGCCCCTCGTGAGGCACTTTCTCCTCAGCCACAACATCTCAGGAAGGCGATGAGCCTGAGAATAGGTCCCGTAAAAGACAGAAGGCTGAGCAGGGTCTAAATAATTGCTAACCAGGAGGAGGTACGGAGGAGTGCGATGCCTTTATGGGGGGAACTCTGAGCTGGAAAAGAGTATTTCTTCTTGTTCTTGTTTCAGTCACACTCAATTCGAATGATACAAGTGGTGGGGTTTTGCCTTGCTCCGTGCTCTCCCCACCGAACATGTGTAGAAGTCTTTTCTGCCGTTTGTAAAAACAGCAAAAATTTGCTTTTTGCTCGTCATCCATGGACATCTTGGGCTGGTGGATATTTTTGAATACAGAGAGGGAATTAATAAGAATAAAAAGCGTTCTGCATCAGGTACGTGGGACATTCGAAATAAGCTCAAGGGCTGATGAGCTTCTTAGAAATGTCTCCCAGGACTTTGGGATTTTCCCATTCCGTTGAGCTGGGAACACGACAGGCGCAGCCTTTGTTGCGGTATTTGAATGTTTCCCCCTGCTGAACCCAGACGTGCACAGCAACGAAAAAAAACAAAAGGAACTTTTTGCACCTCAAAATAGATTTAATTGGAGTTCAGGCAGAGTTTGGGGCAAAGGTTTGTGATCTTTTGCGTTTTAATCAAAGAAGTTGGCTCGTGCCCTCAAAACTTTCATTGTCAGAGTCAGATCAGCAGAATTCACTTGCAGGTCCATTAAGCAAACAAAACCACATTCCCTGCTGTCACCTCAGTTCATGCTTTGGCAATTTTTAGAAGCTCTTCTTAAAAAAAAAAAAATCACTGTCTCTAGGTTCCAGGACCGCTATTATTGAGCGGTTATACGTGTTTATATAAAACACGCGACACAACATAGTGAAGTGCATACATCCGTCTTTTGCCACCACAATCCTTTACTCTGAAATAAAAAAAAAAAAAAAGAAGACATAAAATTGCATTTTTATATCCTTTAAATCAGTATTGAAACCCTTCCAGAATGTGAAAGTTATTCTGGCATCTTGCTGAAGGTTAACTTGAGCATTCTGGAAGGATTTCAATAGTAATGAAAAGGACAGTAAAGTGAATAAAGTGATTTCAGAAGCCTTCCTGAAGGATAATGCTGGCGTGCTAGAGAGATTTCAACAGTAGGCTAGAGGGCAGCAAAATTATTTCTGAAGTATTCCTGAAGGAGAACTTTAATAATCTAGTAGTATTTAAAATAGTTCTACTGGGGCGGTGAAACTATATAGGAAACGGTCCTGACAGGTAATTTCGTTCTTGGAAATAAAAAAGGCAAAGCCTCAAAAATTGGAAGCCCACTGCTCAGGAGCTACGTCTGTGAGAAACAAAGCGGTGAAGCAGTTGCTCTGGAGGCTGTTAAGTGTCCCTGAGAGAAGTCACAAGGGTGGAGAGGTGACATTCAGGTCTTTGTGCAAGAGCTCTGCATGACAGCGATCAGAAGAGGGCTCACGCAGGACTGGGGAAAACACCGGAGCCAAGCTGTTGCCTCCATGCAGGGTTCCATTCCGTCCCATCAGGGACCCAGACCTGCAGTGTCCCCAGCAGGTCCCCTCCCGTGTCTCTCTTTGAGCAAGCGGACACGTAGCGTGTCCTCTGCTGGCTCCCAAGATCAGGGAACTTGAGGCTCAAGTGTGGAGTTTTTGTTTTCTTCTCACCTAAGGATCTATGGATCTGGAACCTCCTCAGTCCCAAGGGAAAGCGAGTGGGAAACGTCACCCGGTGGATTTTCCTGAAGGTCTGGATGCTGCCTACTTTTGACTCAGCTGCAAACACCACAAGAGCAAGCTTTCATGTCATGTCTCGCTTCCGAGTCCAGCTGACTCAGAGAAACACACAGTCATGTGCAAATTAAATACAGACGTCATTTAGCCGACCAAATATGCAACCCAGCGTTAAATGTGTTTGGGTTGGAACAAATGGTGGTGAGTAGTTCTAGCTCCTTCTTATATATCATCTCCTAACTGGTACAGCACGTTAAGCATTAGAGGTGACCATGACCCAGTCGATGAGGAGTAACTTGTGACCCCATTTTTTCCACTATTCCCCTCGTTCTTGAGAGAAAGGCATTTTGTGCCCTGTCTGTGCAAGGAGTGGTCTCATCCATGAGCACGGTGTGATTTTCAGCAGGAAGACTGTCTTTATTTTTTATTATTTCCTAAGAACAACTGGCACGTTTGAGAAAACAACGACAAATTTCCATCGGGCTTGGAAAAGATGTTACATCTTGGTACCTTCACCTCATGTAGATGCTTGGACCACCATGGTGAGAGATGACAGAGTTCATCTAGTCTGTTGGATTTTTCAGATGATACTGAGCTCCTTAATTTGAGGAAGCCTTCTCAACACAAAACGAGCAGCACGCTGCAGCTACTTTTTGTCCTTGAGCACATCTGTGTGGACGTGTATAGAAAACAAGAATTAAATTAATAGAAGCTTCTTCAGATACAATCCCATGGACATATTGAGAACAAAATTATGGCTTTGTAAATGGATATTTGGTAAAGATCTCGGTGCTTTTGCAGCTGCCGTTGTCTTTGCAGAAAGCGTGTTTAGATTCTGGAGCAGAAGGTGCCAGTAAAGGTAAAGAGTCTCCCAAGAGAAACCACAGACACGGTCTCCACAAATGTTTCGATGGGACAACGTCGAGTCTAGCTTTAACCAAACTCTGCAGGGACCAGGGGTTGTTCACAGAAACTACAGAGTGAATCACTCTGATGGATGACTACTGTCCAAGAAAACCAGGATCTGCTTGAGAATCAGAGGGTGGGGGCAGGAAATGGAGAAATCTGCCTCTTTTTTTTTTTACATGAAATATTCTTCTAGATCTTGCAGCTATCAAATACAGTAGAACCGCCAATGTAAAGTGGGTGGGTTTGCTGGTGTTCCCCAGAAATGCTCCCAAGGTCCTCTTCATCTTAAAGATGGTGTCCTGAAACTTGAGGGTTCCCAGTTGTGTTTTACTTTTCCATCAGCTGATCTGAACAGGGCTTCAAAGTGTTTACATCACTTTTTTTTTTTTTATTATGATTATTGTTGTTTTCACCGGAGTCTTTTTTAGTCTTTTCTTAGCTTTTTACCCTTCAGAACTAGATGTTCAC